>JAOUQW010000004.1:6019914-6030106 GCA_028565825.1 Olivaichthys viedmensis
ATTGCCTGGTTTTGGATTACGAGTTTGATTGTCCCCACTGTTAATAAACAACTGCAGTTGGATCCTACCTGTGACTCCGGTGTTGTACATTACAACAATACTGGGGACAGTAAGTTTTATCCTCATTGGAAATCATTCCCCTCCCTTGTGGATGGTCTTTCCCTCCTTCCCACTTCATAACACTGCATGTCAATAGGCTATCTCCCCTGTTTTTCATTTGAACTTTTAATCTCCCTGGGTATTTTGAGCGCTTTCAATGGTAGATGGTAGTCCAGTCAGTAGTCTTAGGGACTTGTGTACCACCCAGTCATAGCAATCCCTCAAATCTATTGCCCCACAAAGCCTTTCTAATGATTACAAGATTGGGGGAAAAAGAGGGAAAACAACATTACCAAAATAAATTGAGGACGCAACAAGGAGAAAAGACAATGATTATGTGCTGATACTGTGCTTGAATTTACTCAGGATGGGCCCAATAATAATAATAATAACAGGCCTTAAATTGCCCTTGAAAAGGACATTAACTAAAACGTGTCACGGTATGTCTAAGTCTCATAATGCAGTACAATATATCATCCCATACCTTCAGAGAAGCAAAGTTCAATTTAGTCATCTTCCCCCACAGCCTCCAGTTTTGCATCATTAAAATGAATCCTCTCCCATGAAATATTGCAATATTGCACAGCTTAAGGTTAGAAACATTATGTGCTTTGATGTCTAATGATCCATGAAGTGCCCGTAATATCACCCTGCCCAGGAAAATGCATTAAAATTTGTGAGCGTATGAGGGCTTTAAGGAGGAAAAAAACTTTTATTAATGCACACTGTCACACTGCTGATTATGTGATACCTTTGTTAATGGCCCACTCATTTGAAGGGAGAATTAAATCATTACTTTCTTACTTATTTGAGGCTGTGAAAGACTGTCACATGCCATAATATGATTATACTTCTCTTTTTCTTTCCAAATATGATCCAAAAATGAGTCTCTATTGCCTAAACCGAGAAAGAACAAGCCGATTGTGATGACAGATGTGGGTATATTTAATCAGTGCCATGAAAGAATGTTAAGAGGCAGAAGGAGAATCAGAGAAATGGAGGATTAGAGCTATATCAGTCACAGCTCAAGCCCACTGCCACTTACACCTAGGACATTTTCTCACTGTCTGATACAAAGAGAAGCGCAATGTATCAAGCTTCTATTTTAAGTGGCCTTTAGTAAACACTTACACGTCAATGATGGGGATGTCACACACATTTATATATTATGGCCCAATCGTCTTCCAACTCTGACACCTAAACAGATGCAGCATGGGCCACATGATTCCCTGTGGCCCATGCAGTATTTCTCTGTAGTTAGATATAAGCAATCAATCTGCCATTTCACCTGAATTAATGTTCACCTGGCACAAATATTGTTGTAACTCTTTGCAGTTCTGGTTTCTCCTCAATAGTTTATTTTGGAATAAACAAAGGACTGAAAGATATGTCTACTGTTTAAAGGAATAATTTGGCAAAATAAATAAATAAAACCTACATAGGTTTTCACTTGTGGTCCATCGGCCAAGACATATTAAGTTCTTTATTTTTGCACTAGAGCTATGAGGCAAATATAGCTATTAAGCAATGGACGCCTATCTCACCCAATTCTGCCTTCAAACTTTAAGAGGCTGTGGCCTAGGGGGCAGAATGATACCAAATTGCACTAAGGAAAGTGATCCTGCCCCCACAACGTTACAGCAATGAGTCTAACGGTGAGATTTTGGTCATTTTTATAGTTTACAGTAAGTCAAAATATATTTGGGTGAGAGACTTCCATTACTTGTTAGCAATTATTAGCCTTATTCGCCTTGTAGCTCCAGTGCAAAACTAAAGAAGTAAATGTCAGACAACAGGCGAGTCTTGGCTGATTGACTACATTTGGGCTAAGTGGAAAATTGTGTACATTTTCATTTTCATCAAATCATTAATTTAAAGCTGTGAAAAGATGGAATGCTAGCAGCAGATAAACTATTTTGAGAAAGTAGGCTGTTTTGAATCAAGCCTTCTAATCCAATTTCAAGCGATAGACCCTCAAACCTTTGTTCTCATCAATCATATTCCCACAGTAGTGCTCTCCAGCTGTCGGCTTAATGATTGATGCCTCGACTCCCATCTCTGAGTGTTCACCAATGAAAAACTCCTGGGTCAGGTGGTCCCGGGGAAGGAGCTGCAGCAGCTCTGCTGCTGCAAACAGGTGTGGATTTCACACGCTATTTCATCTCCATGTTTTCAAGTGCGGTACGCGGTGGTCATTAATAATAACCGTCTCCGTGGATGTTTTGCACCCCTTGGTTGGCGCGGCCCCGGGTGAGGGGATGTACAGATGGCAGCAGGTGAAGAGGCCATGGATCATAAGGGATTCATGGCACAGTGCTGACATCTACATCAGTCACAGCTTGAGCCCACTACCCACTGCTGTTCACACTGAGGACGTTTTCTCACTGTCAGACACAAAGGGAAGCGCAATGTATCAAGCTTTTATATTAAGTGGCCTTTCGTTACCACTACAACATCTATGCAGGGGATATTGCACACTTTATGGCCTAATTGCCTTCCAAATTTCACACCAAACAACATGATGGATGGGTCACATGACCTTGCTTGTGAGCCATGTGGTATTTCTCTAATCATTGCAAAGGGATCAATGGAGAGACGAGTGCTGCTGGGAACAAATTGAACATTCCTAGACAAAAGGAAGCATTCCCAAAGCCATTATAAAACATTTAATACTTCTCTTCTAACACAGACTTGCTCAAACACGTCTTATCCCTCCTTGCCTCCATGCCGCCCGGCGATTTCAGTTCAATTTCATCCTCAGCATCCACGTAACCTGCTCTGGGTCAGCCAAGGGGCTCATTCCCCTGGTCCCTCACAGTGCCACGCAATAAGTGTAATTATGATAGATGGGACAATTTTTGCTGGCCCTTTTTTGCCAAGAGCGTCATACCCATCCTGCTTTCTTGCAGCCGTAATGGCTTTTTGATGGACTTTTTAACTCACAAAAGCACAGCAAGAGCATAGCGGACCTGTGGGGCCTCTAATATAACAGGTAATAGAACCCGGTGACACTTGCAGCTTCGTCTTCAAGTAGTCAACCGCTGCTGTATTTATTTATTTATTCATATTCATATTTATTCAAGCAACATGTTGGCTTAATGGTTCTCTTTATAGCACCGACACTTTTGTGTGAGACAGTATTATCTCTTCTGACATCAGTATATAAGCAGAGCAATCCTAAATATACCCGTGCAAGAAGCAATAAAACCGTATGCTCACGTCTAAAAATAGAAATATGCAAAGTTCAGGCTGAACATCTTAGTTAAAAGCTTGCTATCTGTATAAATGGCTAAGATGCATCAGAATCTGTGTTTAGATTAAAGGTTAAAGCCTAATTTGGACTGATGCCAAGTCACTTGAATTCTAAAGTAATGAAGGATGAAAGGACTCATCAGTTGCATGAAAAACCTATTTAATAGGATTGTTTAAAAGTTAGCATTTACTACACAATATCGCAGACATTACTCAGGAATTCAGGTCTTGTGTAACTACTGAAGAGAAAAAATTGTTAAGTGAACCTTGACCCCTAAAAGTTTGAGTCTGCAAAGTTGTCATCTGTCTTCACTTCACTCATGGTGTGCCAGATAGTCCTGTAGTATTTGTAATTAAGTGCACGATGCCGACCAAACAAGTTTTTTTTTTCCTTTTTTTTTTTTTTCTGAAACGCATTTTCTGAAAGATCAGAAGAGCCATGTTCTCCTTAGGCCTCATTGGGATGAAAGGGCAACGCTCCTGGACTGAGTCAATACTTTGACAAATGTACAACTCATTTGTCATTTGGAAGAATTTTAACCTTTTCTTTATGTCTCGAAACAAAGGTTAACATTCTGTGACTAGCACTTCACTCCCAGATTCCCTTGTCTACATTCCTCCAAACTGTCATGGGTTTTTAATTAAATGCTTCTTTAAAGGTTTTTAGGTTTTCCAAGTTTTAGTAACTTTTCGAGCCCCTTGTTGGCATATTAAAAGAAATGCTAATGCCTGAAACAGTTTTTTTTCCCCCCACTCCTCCAGGTGTTCTCCAACTTTGTTAGACATAACAGGAAGAGGCTGAAAAATGATTGTTAAAATAAAACTGTACAGCATATATCATCCATGAAGGGTGCCAATAATTCTGGAGCTGACTGTATTAAGGGAAAAACAAATGCACTCAAAAGGCGTTATCTATTGTATTCATAAATCATTAATTAGGAAGATGATGCACATTTTTCCATTATATGATACGGAGTGACATGTGAGTAATATAAAAGTATTTAATTCAATTACATTTTATTTGTATAGTGCTTTTAACACTGTGTTGTCACAAAGCAGCTTTACAAAAATCAGGTTCTAGATCTAGGGGGTCGGCGGTTAAGGACATGACTGTGGAGATTTTCACATACTGTTGTTATATTTGTTATAGTTATGACCTAGTTATTATAATAATTATAAACCTAATTGACTGGTCACTTGAATTGAATGGGCTTATATTATGCCAGTTACATGGATGTGTGTTTTAATAGAGAGTTGTTTATTTCTTAATCTAAAGCTCACTTTAGATTTTAATAAAAGTAACATAAAAACAAGTATAAATAATGTAAACTGGAATCTAATTGCAATTTTAGTAAAGCTAGGAAAAGTGCTGTTAATATGATACAAAATGTTTTGAATCCACATTTTAACACGGTGTAACTGCTTTGGGTGGGTGAAATAAAAAGCTCTAATAGCTCCTAAACATAATCATGAAGGTACATATTTTCCTAATGTGCCTAATATATGAAAAACTGGATTATACTATTCATACTAATTATAAAATTAATCATAAGGGAGTCCTTGAACTTTGTTTTTACACTAAAAGGGGTCCCCGGGTGCAAAAAGTTTGAGAACCCCTGCATTAGATTATACAACCATACAGTGAAAAGGCAAAAACAATATGTACAATATATGCTGCAACAGCAAATAATTATGGCCGTGTAAATCTGAAATGACATTTTATGATATTTACTTAGAAATTATGAGCAAGTAATTCTGATTTAAATGAATCAGGTCTCTTTAATTCAACCCTTATTGTATTTATGATACATTCTCTTGGATAATAATGTTGTGAAATGGCATGTTGTTCTCAGACATGATTGTAAGGAACATAAGGATGAGAGTGAATTGGGTTACCGGTCAGCTAATTGTTGAAATCTCTCAGTAGCCCCATCTGACCTCATCCTGCTGATTTCAGCACTTGTGGTTTTAAAGGGCAGAAGGGTGCATCCTCATAGCCCATTTATTATATTTTGGGCCCCATTTACCTCCCTTTTAAGACCTGTAAGGCCTAACTCCCAATTAGAAGGTAAGCTTTCGGGCTTTACCGTGTTTATGAACGGAGGCCGTCTTTGAATTTAATTTGAAATGGGATTCAGGTCGAAGTACATTTATTAGTACAGTTATTAGCATCTCTAGCAAAAGCTGCTGATTCTGCTATTCATAGATTCATAAATGTTATGTACAATGATAGACTGCGCTTTTTTCTCTATATAAACACCTTGATTGATTTCATGGATGGACATGGACTTAGTGTCTCAAGGACATGATTGGTCTAGAAGTGAGATGCTCAACCAATTTAGTCTCCGCCTGATCACATGGAAGATACCTATATATCATCTACTGTATATGGTGGTCTCTTTCCATTAATGGACGGTGTAGAGGGGATTGCAACAGATATGCTACAGTCAGTAATTATACACCTACAAAGTGCCTTATATGGTAGGTGTATCTGATAAAGGTTATATTCAGTAGCATTAAGAAGTATTTTTATACAGGGTATGGCATTTAACCTCATAATTCTACTGTGGTAATGTAAATGATTTTTACAAAGCTCATAAGCACCACTGATAAATAGCTCATACATTCCTAAACAGCAGACTGTAAAGACAGGGAGTGTTTAGAAATTGATTAAGAATGCATTATATATGCATGCAAGTCTCAACAGAGCTGCTTTGTCTCTGCTGAGAGGTGTTAAGGGGCCAGTCGTAAACCTGCTGTGTGTGATGCTACAGCCATCTGTGACCAGGAAACCATGAGAGTACAATTGGCTGGGAAAGTCAACAAATGGAAAGGATGACTTCTCATTGAGCATCGACTGGCCTGAGACATCCATTACTGGGTCAGTCTGGCTCATAAAAGACACTGTTATTGGTCTATTTTAAAGTGAAAGTTCAGCCACAAAATTTAATTTACATAAATTTCCTTTGACACCAAATTGGTAGTTCATTGAAGAGGACATGGTTTGTGTCCGAAATTTGCTTCTTTAGTTTGGTGCTGGAGCTACGAGGCTAATGTTGCTAGGAAGTAAGAGAAGCTTATAGCTGCCGGTTTAGTATTGTGCAAACTGTATGCCTAAAATCATCACACACTCATTTCAAAAGACATTGTTTGTAATACCATTTTTACATAAAACAGTTTCATAAAATAGCAAACAGGTTTATATATATATATATAAAAAAAAGAAAACATACAAATTAAATGTATAATCCAAATCACTTCTAACATACAATTTCGACTTTAAACTTTGGACCACGCCCCCTAGCGGAGTGATACCAGACTATGTGCTAAGGAGGAAAGTGATTCAGCTTCAAGATGGCTGCTACTAATGTTTTTAGCTATGCAATACACTTTTGTCCACTTGTATAGATAACAGTGTGTTACACGGTTTCAGCAATTACATAAGTAAGTCTGAGATACTGAACAACTTGACACGATTTAAGGCAAGTGTGTGATGATCATACAGCTATAAGCTTCCCTTACTTGTTGGGCTCCACTGCAAAACAAATGAAGCAAATTTTAGATATCAAACATGGCTTGGCAGAGCGACTATATTTGGGGCAAAGAGAAAATTATGTAAATTATGTACGTTTTTTTGGCCGAACTATTGCTGTAAGTCGGTTATGGACCCTATATATACACACATGCTTTTTTGAGCCATATTAAGTTTAACTATTTGTACACAGCTACAATAGGAATCTGTTCTGCATCCTCATAAGGTGTATTAAAAACCCTCATCTGGCCGAAATATAGATGTCTTTTTCACATCTTTTAAATGCCTTTGTGCTCACTGGGTTATTTCCTCAAAGGCCACGAAAATTGAATTGAGAAGTTAGCACTCTCCTCCAAGCAAATTCAATTCAGCTGACCTACAACATAGTGTGAACAGCAAGTTGAAAAGATCTGATTGGCACATATTGCAGAGAAAGCAGACTCATTCTCCCAGACTGGAAGCAATTGTGTGATAGCAGAGACATACAACGCACAAAAGCTGGCTATGACTTCCACAGAAAGGAAACTTCTTTTTTTGTTGTCTTCTTAAAAGAAATTGCTATGTGTGTTCACCAGATACATCACTTTGATGTTCCCACTTTCTATCAGATTGTCAAGGTCTTTCTTAACAACATGCCCTAGATAGGAATTCACCTGAAAGCAACGCATTACAAATAAAATAAAAAAACTGTATTTACTTTAAACAAGGTCGATGCTAAACTCTGGCTATTCTTCTACTGCAGGTCTGATCTCACTCAGGACAGCGAGGAGACAACCTATTCTCTGAGCCTCAGGGTTGTGGATGGAATCTCTTCAGCGAAGCATACACTAAACCCAAGCACCTGGTTCTGACAGAATCTCTGCCTCCCCCCTAAAGTGAGGTTACAGCCAAGTGTGAGGTGCCTTCAATGACCAAATCTCTTCAACGACTTACTGACTACTTCCATCATATTAACAGTGTCCAAAAACACCAAGCCAGCCTGGCCTACCATCTACCCAGAGGCGAGGCCAGAGGGCAAGCAAATAAGCAATTGCTTGGGCCCTCCGTCAAAACGGGGGTCCTCGGGCAATGGATGTCAAGCTGAGAATGTACTTAATTTGCGTAAGCATGATTAAAGGTTCAACAACATTGGCTTCGGGCCTTTTCTGATATAGTGGTGAAAAAAAAGTCACAGCGCAATTCCTCTACATAATCAACATCCCACTCAGTGGAAACTATGCAGAATGAATTTCACTGTTTTATTACAAATGAAAAATTCAGAATATTTATATATTAAACAAAAACAAATCACATTAAAATGTTTAAGATTCCATGTTGATCCCTTTTAGTCATAACAAAGTCTATCTGAACACGCATTTCCTAAACCTTTTGGCCGAATGATCAGCGTTGAATAAATGCGTGTCATTTATGGCATTTTTTCTTTCATGTATGTTTACTTATGAATCAGGTTCCCTAATTAAACATGCCAGAAAAGTATTCTGTATGCCTCTGTAAAAAATAACTTTACACCGCATTGTATGGATTACATGCATTGTATTTAAGGTTAAGAGAAGTCATGAGTCCATGTAGCATGTTTAATAGCGATTGTGCCTTGAAAAGGTGTGATAAAATCCAAACGGTTGCAGATGCAGATTACGTTTACTCATTTGGCAGACGTTTTTATTCAAAGCAACTGACAAGTGGGGAGGAATCCAAACCAAGCATAGAGCTAAGCAGTTGAGAGTCTTGCTTAAGGGCCTAGCAGTGGCTCTCTGGCAGTACTGGAAGCTGAACTCAAAACCTTCCAGGCACTAGCACAGAACCATAACCAAAGCCAACATCAAAGAACTAGCGCCAACCATGGCTGACTGATGATCTCCTACTGTTGCGCCACACAGAGGACAATGGTTGGACAACAGTGACGCAACAGGAGTTGCACAAAGACTACAGTTGATGTACGATCTGTGCCCGTCATGAAAATAAATAACTCTCCATACCAGGGAGTGGCAGTAGTATGTATTCGAAACGGGAAAGACCCGATTTCACTGGAAGACAAAGCCCATGTCCCAAATCTCATACTACTGCACTAGTATGTCAAAATAGTACACCATCTATGGCGTCCCAGCATCGGTACCTATAGCGGTATCATACTTTTGACATAGTATTTAGTGAGGGACGTAGCCAAACAAACTAGCCAACCCACCATTTTCACACCACTGTAGATCTGTTTAAATGCTCTACTTGGAATTTAAACAATCCGCTCAACCATCTCGTCTCAAAAATATAGCTGGTTACAGCAGATGAGCAGAACTTGCTTTGCTCACTACTTCTCTTCTCCTCCACTGATTCACTCAGCTGAACACCGAGTCAGAGAACCCTCTCTCACCACTGGCCTCTGACGCTGATTCAACAAGCTCAATTGGCTCTGAAGGGCACTGACAAGTGGCAATTAATGCCAACAGTGCGGGACACACCACCACAAAAACTATGGGCAACAGTCATTCTTTTTATGGTTTGTGAATGGTTTTAAAAATGTATAGTTAAAATACACTAGGACAGCCTGTCTTGAAATGCTGACTAAAATATGTCAACCTCCAATTTTTCCCCGACACCTACACAAGCGAATTGTCCAATAAGTCATAGTTTCATTAATCCCCATTTGTGCACCTTCAGCAGAAAAGCCATTGAGTGTTTGACGCTTTGGAGTGAGGCATATTAACAGCGTGTTCTCTAGGCGCTTAAGTTTGACAAGAGAGAAATTTACTCTCTGTGTGGGAAGGCATAATAGAACATCACTCTTATTGCCTTGAACTGACTTTTCTCAATTTCGCATCTCACTACTGCCTCCCAGTGGGGTTTAATAGAAGAAGGTGGTCAGTAAATGATCAGCCTCTTCCTTTGAGGAAATGTATAAAGATCGGGGCTGAGTTTTCCAAAAGCATCGCAGCACAGCAATCATCGTTAAACGGTAGACTGAGCAGCACATTTAATGCGCTGTCTACCAGCTAAGATGATCTTAACCTCACAATGCTTTTGGAAATCTGAGCCCAGAAGTTGATTTAAAAAGTAAACGAATAATTAATTCCCCAAACATAACATTGCTAATTATAATTTACATAATAAATCTTTTTTTTTTTTTTTTTACTTAAAGTTGAACAATACGAAGCATAATTTGCCAACATGAAAATTTATGCTTGGCTCCATTTCCTTATTGAACATGAAAAAAATCAGTTAAAAATCATATTTGTATTACAAACAGGGTCTGAGCTGAGAGTAACAGGGTGAAATGAAAGTGCTTTCATTTCACCCTGTTGATTTTAGTCAATGTCA
>JAOUQW010000004.1:6048312-6064904 GCA_028565825.1 Olivaichthys viedmensis
GGCCTGGTGCTGTACATTGTGATCACCCATATTATTTTATCACGGTGCAGTCTGCAAGTAGGGAAGTCGAGCCATCAGGTAAAATGGGCCAGATAAGGTTGGAGCGTCCCTGCTTGATAAATTGTAATAGGCAATTGCTGCAAAAAAAATAATTATAATGACCTTTTTGGGGGTTTTTTTATTCGTAAAGAAAACCGCACGGCAAGTGTCCTGACATGCAAAATTTTACTTTCAATAATAATGTTGATATATTAGTAACAAATGATCAATATGTTTATGACCCCTATAACAAACAATGCTGAGATTTGAAAAATAACAATGTTTCGTGTGGGGGGGGGGGACGACGACGACAAAAAAAAGCATTTTAGTTGCTGGCTCATTTTAGCTTAACATTGCAGATAAGATTAGGCTTAAAGATGCAAGTTGGTCAAAACAGGACAACAAAAGACTGTCACTTGCCAATTATTTACCGACTCCACTGTATGAATTTGTTAAAACAATAATTCAGCCAAAAATGAAATGGACATAATTATCCCTGTATCCCAAATGTAGTTGATCAGCCAAGACATATTTTGTGTAACATTAGCTTCTTTAGTTTTGCCTGCAAACTTGTAGCCACCAGTTTAGCGCTGTGCAAACTGCATGCCTAAATCATCACATTTCAGTATCATCTTCTTCTTTCTTTCTTTTTTTTTCAGTTTTTATCCTCCCTTTCTGGGCCAGGACAGTGGTTTAAGATGGAGCGGCAAAAAGTTTGAGGAATTACCAATAGTCCACATCAAAGCCACCTATAACAAGTAAGTTGCTGCATTTTAAGCACATATGCATTTGACCATGTGTGATTTCACTCCACACCAGATATGGAATCCGCTGCATACTTGTTCAAGTTTAAGGGTTTGATTATTTACAGTAATACCAGTAGAAATGATCTCACAGAACACTTCACCTGGGTAATTTCTAGGTACCACCCTTAAAATATGCTACAGGATTTTTAAAACAGGGTGGTCTACTTTTTAAAGAACAACCATTCCAAGCCAAAATGGTATTTCTACAAAGACTGAGGGCAACACATGTTTTAAAAAAATATTCTGGAATTATTTTATTTTAATCAAATAATATAATCTCATGATGTACCAAAATCTTTGCTCTCCAGCTGAATGTGGGATCAAGGAGGCAGATATTGAAATTGGGCTCGTAATCAGAAAAGTGTGAGTTCAAATCCCAGGGCTGTGACAAAACCACTGTTGAACCTGAACCCGCAACTGCTCAGCTGGATCCTTGAACTGTATCTTGTCTCAATTTCTAACCTTCTTTGGATAAAAGCGTCTGCCAAAAGAATAAATGTAAATGTAAACTGGATAAATGCATTATACATCCAGGTGGTATTTAGAGGCTGGTGGCTGAAGCTGGGAGATGGGGCTCTGAAAGTGGAGCTCTTTTCAGATTCTCATTCTTCTCCGCAGCACTCATATCCAGGTGACGGACAGCGAGGGCCAGTCCCTGGCCAGAACCTCGTGTGGGACTGAGGGCTTTCGCAATGTAAAGAAGTCCACTCCCATCGCAGCCCAGACCACCGGAATCTCAGCTGCTGCGGTAAGATGTGTCCAGTCAAGCTTTATTTAGTGGAACCAATATGTAGTTTCATGAATCAGCGATGACTGAGAACCACAGTTAGCGTACCTTTGTTTATCACAATGTTCTAGGGGAGAAAAAAAAGACTCAATGAGGGAAGGAATCGATGGAGTGTTGTTGACTTTAAATTCAGTGGTTTGATATTGTGAATTGTTTCAGCTAAGTTTATTTATAAAGCCCAAAATCACAAGTATGTTGTGTCAGTGGGCTTTACAGGCTCTTGACAGTTGGAAAACTCCCCCCCCAACCTTAACAATCTACATGACAAGACGAGGACAAACGCTCCTAAGACCATATTAGGGGACAAAGTGGAAGAAACCCTTTTCAAAGAGGATTAACCCCCCCACACTTCTGGTTGTTTGGCCGTGCAATAAGAGATGAATGCAAGGATAGAAAACAGAAGAGTAATTTAATGATCTAATCAATATTCAATAATGGATCAGCACTACACATAAAGAAAGAATAAAGTCAATGACAATGGAGAGATCACACCTAAAACCTTTATGTAACTGTCAACTAAACCAGCATACAGTTCAGATGCAGATAAAAAATGAACAGTTATTTGTGTGTATGTATATTATATTTATGTAAAGACGGGTGACAAATTAAAGATAAAAGCTGAATAAATGAGTGCATCCACAGGGCACGAGGGGTCACTGAACGGTTTGATGAGTATGACAATGATGTAAATCATATGCTATGGCCTTCACAGTCACCAGATCTCAAGCCAATTGAACACCTGTGAGAGATTTTTGGAGCGACGTGTTAGACATCGGCTCTCCACCACCATCATCAAAACACCAATTAAGGGGAATATCTTTTGGAAGAACGGTGCTTCATGCCTCCAGTACAGTTCCAGAGACCTGAAGAACACATGGCAAGGCGCTGTTCCGACGTCTCGTGGTGGCCAAACACCTTACTAACACACTTTGTTGTTTTTTCCTTTAATTTGTCACCAGTATGTAAATATAATATAATGTAATGTAATATAATAGCCTGCCAGTGAACTGATTAAGAAGTGAAACGGAACAGCAAATTTAAACCTTGAGATTTGCTGTTGAGTGTGTCTAAATGTCTCCCAAATGTCTCCTTAAAGTCACCCAAATGTTTTTTTGAAGACCAGCATTTTTTTTTTTTTTTTTTTTCACAGTTCCACAAAAATATCATCAGACCACAGGAAAAGGCTGCAAGGTGTTGCATGGCCTACATTTGCATATTAGAAAGGAAAATAATAGGGTCTTTTATTTTATGACAAAGTTAATACTCGCCTGGCAGGTGTTCAATACTAACTCAGATTTCCCAATGACATTTTCAGCTCCCTCGTTTCTCAAAAGAACACAGCAAAACCACTGCAGTTACAGTTTTTACACTTTGACCAGTCTGCTCACTCTCAAATGAATTCCCCCAAAAGGATTTAATAACAAAACACATTTTTTTAACGTTTAGAGTGACTTAAAATATGTCTGTGTTCTGCTGCTGTCCACTGGATGGCAGCACTGTTCCTTTTAATAATTAGTATTGAGGCCAAATGTGCTTCTTGCGGTTAGTTAGGGCTTAAATTTATTTATTTTTTATTAAAAAATTATAAACGACTTATTTATGGTTAGATATTAGCCAAACACTGCAATAAAATCATAATTAATGTTGTATAGGGCTGTACAATATGGACATAAATAGCATACTGCGGTTATGATGCTGTATATGGCAATCGCAATACGCCTTGCAATATGTTAAGTTTTTTAAAAACATGATGAACCCATGGTTTAAGATTGGCCTGCATTAATTTGATTTTAATTACTGTATTTATTTAGTTCGTTTTTTTTTTGGATGCACCAATGTTCTACAGAACACAATTAAAAAGGGTTTTTTGTTAAGTGCTCATTTGCATATTTGCATATTGAAGGCTTTTGCGATATCAGTATTGCAATAACAATTACAAAACAATATATTGTGCAGCCCTGACATTGGGACTTGTTGATCAAGGCTTGTCCTCGTCTCTTTTGCCTCCTTGCAAGAGGATGCGCTTCTACGTGTATTATTGCGAGTATGATTTTCAAATCAAGTACCTCAGAAATCTTTTGGTTTTCAAATGTTTCATGTTTTTTAATGGAGAAGGTTTCTGTCCATTGAGTTTATTCACTCATAAATCTGACAATTAGACCAAGGGACCCAAATATCATTCAGTTATGTTTATCCTTCACCGTCTAAGTTACCTCAGCGTTGTGATCGTAATTTCATCAGCGTCTGCGTTGGGGGAGTTAATGAGAACCCAGCACTGCGGCCATGCAGATAATAACTGCATGACTTTGTTCTTGCAGCCCTTCATTTACTGTGCGGATACAAGCAGCATTGTCTAAATCAGTCTTTTTCCCCAACCCCTCACAGCACAACCCCCTGCAGTTTTGTTTTGATCCTGTCATTAGCTTTTAATAAAACAAGTGCCTTACTTTGTGATTGTTTCCTTCTAACAGAAGGCGCAGGCGAAGGGGTTGACGTTTGTGCGTGTGCTAGTCAAAGGACTGGGTCCAGGGCGCTTGGTGAGTATTGCTAATTCTGGACATCATTTAGATGTTTATGTTCAATATACGGGGTAACTTTGCGTATGTAATTTTCATATAATACAGTAGGACATACAAGAGTGCAGTAGCAACACGTACTTCCTAGAATTATATGGTTCTTTCTTCAGAAATAAATAAAATAACTCACCAGTGGGTGATGATTTTTTATTTAAAAAAAATTCAACATTGCAGTTTAGTTAATTTTCTTCATGAATTGAAATTTCTAATATAAACCTGATCCAACAATGTTGATTTTACATTATATCTTTTAGGAAGCCGTGCTAAATTTGCAAACTGTCATTCTCAACAAGCGGTTGATAAGACGGGAGATTATAATCTCTACACCTGCAGTAGCATGACCTTAGATATAGCATCTAGCTTTAGAACTGAAGGGTTTGCAAGTATAAAGTAATAAGAATAATTAGCTATTAGATCCAACCAATTAAACCATAAGATACAAAATCAATGCCTAAAAATGTGCATCATATGTACATCACTATCTAGCACACCAGCTTGGTAGAAGTTGCTTGAGAATTGAAGGCGAAGATGAATGAAAACTGGTTTCAGTGGGTGGATAAAAGGATAAAGGAAAACGCAGAGCAATCACAGCAACACAAAATGAGTTAGGATGTTATATACATCAGTTATGGCCTTGAAAAAGTAAGGCATGTACTGAGAGCTCCAGAGTAGTTTGGTGCGTTTACCTTTAAAAGACATGAGTGGCAGGGATTTGCAGAGAGGTGGGGCAGGGGGAAACTTTTTTGAAAGACCCTGGGGGAAGAACAAAAAGAGAGAAGGAAGAGGGAGAAAAACTAAATGATATATTGAACATATTGAACGAACCTTCTAAGTGATGGAATGAATCACTTATAAATGATTCAAGCTTTGTTCTTATGCAATTTTTAAGACACCAAAAGGTCTTGGCAGTTGGTGTACTGTTTTTATCAGTCAGGTGTGTTGGCATTTGCAGTGCGCAAGAGTCAGTTTTAGCCACAAGCTTTGTGTTTTTGGGTCTGTTGTTGGTGTCCGACAATAGATAATAGATAATGTTTGCATATTTTGCTGCTGGCAACTCATTTCCATAAATTAACTTTTTGCAATTAAAAATGCTTTATGTAATGACTGCAAAAGAATTTCTGCATATCGCAGATTGTGTACGGTTTTTTTTTCTCTCTTGTTTGACTTCCCTAATTTTTCCATCATCAACTGACAAGTGACAAGAACAGAACGGATAGAATCTACAGATAATTGATTTATTATTGGCCAGTTTATCATTCTTATGTCTCCAAAAGACATCTAAAGACACCAGCGAAGAAATTAAGTAATTGATCACATGAAACGACAAGAAACTTCCTATTCATGTGACTGTGTTTCCCATCATGTATATAGAGTTAAACTAAAAAAGGTTTATGTCTCCACATCAGTCCAGCTGTACCGCTCCGTCACCAGCTTTTTTCCGCTGGTTTTGTTTTGTTGGTTTCTCGTAGAAGAGGCATGGGTTAAGAATCCTGTCACATGACAATAGATTGGTGTTCTTGTAGTATTTTTTCTGTTAGAAACATTTCCACTACAGTGTTTATTTGCCACATTTCACGTATTGATGAGCAATTTATCCGCTAAAGTCGAAAAGGAAAAAGTTTAGTCGACATTTGTAAGGTTTTGTCCATCTGCAAATTTAAAAAAAACATTTTTCTCATAAAATCCCCCTGATTGAAAAACCTGCCTGTTGTGAGGTCTATGAAAGTAAAGCAGGGCATCATGATGATCAGAATAAATTAACCAGAGCAATAGTCATAACGTTAGGCTTGCAGAACTGACCGTTAAATCAAAGATGGAGAATCCGCTAGTGACCTCAGTAATGAATCTTCTAGACTAATTAAGTCTACTGCAGTGGATGATGAGTGAATCCTTTCCATTGTGAAGGAAAAAAAAAAACCTCCAAAGGATAATCCAGTACATCAGGACCTGAGATGATGCACCACCAAATAAAGGCCTCTCATAGATCACAGCAGCCCAATTACAGTTATCCTAAAAAGGATCCTAACGTGTCTGTTCAGTAGCCTTATGGTTGCATGTGTGTGCAAATTAACCTGTAGCAGGATGCGGGGAAACTGAAAGTGTACTCCCCCTTTATCCAAAGTGTACCACCATCTGGGAAACATTGCTTGGGCATGTGTGGGTGCCAATGGAGCTGGCTTCTGACAGTGACAGCAGGGTGAATTCTGTAGTGTATGGGGAAAAAAGCTTGTCTGCTCATGCAACAGAATCATGTACTGTACTGACAATAGGAGAGGGTTGCCTAATTCACCCACCCCCAATGAACAGGAACCAAAGGAGTATCTGTGCATCATCGACTTGTCACGATGAATGTCATTACGTTTAACCAGATATAAAAATAATAATAACATGCTGTACATGTTCATTTGTTAATGGCTTTAAATGAGTATGCAAAATATTGTTACAGAAGTGCTTTGTAGTCTCAATCGAAAAACATATTCTCACGCTAGTACAAATAGGCCATGGTCTAGGGATACTGTAAAGCTAAAACCCTGTTAGAGAGGAGTTGGTAAGAGAGTTAGTACAGCAAAGAAATGAGTACGAGTAGGGTTTTTTGTGTGTGATTGCATTAAAGCAGTCTCTATATGGAAAATGGAGCCAAAACAGCAGAAATCATCACTGTCCTTTTATACATAGAATGCAATGAGTGTTTCTCCTCTCAGTAGATATTTTTTTTTATTATTGCTGAAATGTGAGGAGAACTTCGCCAAATGTTACAAAAAGCATTCTGACCTAATCGGATATCACCTTTTTAATCTTTGAAAGGTTAAAAGAGCGCAAAATGCAGCCCTGAAACTTTATACCAAATTGATAACAGCAAAAAAAAGAAGAAGAAGAAAAAAAAAAAAGGAGCAATGGGACAAGTCTAGAAAATTGCCACGTGAAGGAAGGTGGGGGAAAATGAACTGAGCAGAGATAATAAATGAGTAATTGTGGTGTGTTGTGAATCTATCCCTTCTTAAAACACAAATTGAATTGACTAAGAATATACTTGCAACGAGAGAAGCTCATTGATTTTAATTGTACCAGCATCTCAGTTCAGTATTGTTCGATGCATTTTGCACCCAACTGCTCGCCTAATGTGTTTTATCAACCAAAATCATGTTTTGTTTGGCATAATCTGTCCATTGGCATGACAGCAGTGCTTGTCTTGTTTTTTTTTTGTTTTTTTACCTTGCACTGTAATGCAAAGCTGGTTTTATGAATGCTAATTTTCCAATCAATAATACGAGGCTGACCGTTGACCCGATGGACCACAGCAGGTTGCTTGGCTGTGGAGTGTAAGTTCAGGGAGGACATTAAGGCAAGGCGAGAATATAACGAGCTCCTCCAGAGCCACAGGCAACTGCAGGCTTTTGAGACCTACATGACTCCTTTTTCTTACCCCAGAATATTCAAAAAGCTTCTACAAATCGCAATGCATTCAAGCTAATATTAGGTCAGATGTGCCAGTGTGAGGCCTACAGTAATGTCTAGTCTGAAATATGGAATCGGGGGGTTTAGATAGTTTGGTGATGGCTAGCTGGTTGGTAAAATGTGGAAAAGAAAGTGCTTGTGTTCATGTTCAAAAACACCAAGCAAGAGAACATTCACATAAAAATATATACAGAATTTACAGCTGCGTTTGTTTGCATCAGCTTGATCATTATTTCTATTTGTAATATCGTTTCGTCCATAATTTGTTTTACACACTCCAAGAGCTCAGAGTAACTTTCTGACCCAGTTTTGAGCTGATAAATATGATTAATGGATGATGGGGAAATGATGGCTCAGCAGTTAGATTCAGGGCGATTCACTGAAAGGTTGAGAATTCAAGTCCTAGCAGCACCAAGTTGCTACTGTTGGGCTCAGGACCAAGACCTTTAAAACCTTCAACTGCTCCAGAGGCTGTGTATTATGGCTGACCCTGCACTCTGACCCCAACCTACTTTCAAGCTGAAATATTCGAAGAAGGCATTTTTGTTTGACTTTATACACGTGGATACAGTACAACAAAATGACAATAAAGGATCATCTTTCTTTATCACATATATGTTAAAGTAGTCCTGCATTCAGAAAACAGGATTTTTATATATTTAGCTCTTTTTTGGATGTCTGATTCTGAATATATAGATATTTGGGTAAAATCCTGACAATTTATAAATAATACTGCATTTTGATTGATCCGTGTTCTTCTATAGAATATTGTAATATTTTATTTTTAGCATGTGCAGAGAGTCAACAATCTGAGTGGAGATAAAACCTACATAAACTTAAGAATTGTTGTCCTTAAGTGATACATTTCTCATGTAAGTTGCTTTGGAAAACGAAATACCTTAATACCTTCAATAATGTAAAAATATTGTGATATGATATTTTGATTATATCGCCCAGCCCTATATCCTTGCATTCTTTGAGGGTAAAGGTGTATAAATCTTCTTAGGTCAATTTTAGTACTTTCTTAGGAATTAATTATTTACCATAGATTCTTTTGTAATGGTTTAAAATGACACATTCAGCAATATTGTAATATAGAAAGAGTCAGCCTACTGATTCTCATTATCATTCATCTAGAGCTTTTACAAATTTGAGGAGGAAATATGTCTTCATTGCTTTGTACTAAATAAAGTAGCTGGGTTTTTACCTTGTTCTAAAATCATAGAGTGCCACTTTTACTTGTGGTTTATTATAAGACGAAAAGCATTGAGTTACTGTAAACAGTTACTAGGTGGTTCAGTCTCTATCCCTTTCTCTTTTCTGTCTCTGTGTTCAGTCTGCCATTAAAGGGTTAACCATGGGAGGACTGGAGATTGTGTCCATCACTGACAACACGCCGGTTCCACACAATGGCTGTCGGCCTCGTAAAGCTCGGAGGATCTAAACCCCAGTAATCCAGTCCGTCTGTGCCGAAAGCATCAACAGCTGAGCGTGGAGTCTAAGCGGAGGAGCTGAACACATCACGTCATGCCAGCATTCTGTCAGTTTAAAGGCTTGCTCATTTCCCCTGCACAGTGTGACGTCTCGCACGTCATGTAGCTATTTGTGGTATTTGGTGGATTTTTATTTTTTTTGTGGTTTTTTTTTTCTTTTTTTTTTCCTTTTTTTATTGTATTAAACCAGTGGAATTAAAGAGCTGTAATAACTTTTATTCTTTCCTTTTACATTAAATCACATATCTTCAGGGGTTTTTTATTTTGTGCATGATGGACAGTCATCACTGCCGTACGAAGGTGGTAGTTATAGAAAATGGGCTCTTTTTTTCATTTCTTTTCGAAAGGCACCTTTTGACGCTCGTTCACGTCGAACAATGGTACCCGTCAGTCTAATGTACACTTAAGAATGTGTCGTCTTTTTTTTTTTTTATCATCACTGGTATTAGATATGTCAGTTCCGCCTCTCAAGTCCGTTTTCCCCAGTCCTGGGTGACAGGCACGGTGTAGAAAAGCTTCCTATAAATAAATGGACTGTTGTAAGGTTATTGCCCTTTTCGAGCGGTACATCAGGTGCTTCGTTGCCATAGCGACAGCAATTAGCAAGGACTCGGGCGGGCGGTTGAATACGAGCCTGTCCCTCGTACCCATGGCAACCAAGGTCAGGCCCGCAACACACATCTGCTTTTCATTGCTAACCTGCTTTCAGTGTACACTAAAGCTAGAGGGCTAAGAGAGCATTAGGCTGTGTGGGAGGCCATTTCCAAAATGTTGTGGCACAGTGAGGCTTATGGCTCCTATTTAGACCCCTAATAAAGCAGTAATTAGAAACCAAAGTGGTAGTGTTACTATCATTGAAGGCTAAATCTTCAAAATTAATAGCGTTCTTAGGAAAGTAAGAATCAACAGCCAGTGACCTAAAGCATGGTTCCCAACCTGGGGTGCGCGGGGGGTGCCAAAGATCGCGGGGCGGGGGTCACGAGTCCTTAGAAATTTTGAAGCCTAGAAAATAATTTTTATTGTTTTAATATTTGTGGCAGTCTTTTTTTATTTATTATTATTATTATTATTATTAAAAATGAAAACATCATGCCTTAATAAGAACAAATAATTAAACGGATTAATAAAAAAACACGAACGTAACACTGCGTTGCCTAGTAACAGAGTAACAAACACCGTATGTTACAACAACGCGTTTGTCGGAAACGGCGTTCAGCGCGCTCGTTGCCATAAAAACAAGGCAAGCAACAAACTTGATGTTCACAATGATTTCCGACTGGCCATCACGCACATAACACCAGACATTCCATCCCTGATTAATGACACTCAAGCCCAAGGTAGCCATAGAGCGGCACAGGACATTTGTTAGATTTATGGTTCATAGCATTTATTAAAAGATGGACAACCTAAATGTGCCAGTAAGAGAAATGATAAGGGAAAATGGAGAAGAAAAGGCTGTTGGATAATTTTGTAATTATAAGGGAAAAACCATTTTGAATAGTTATATTTTTTCTGTTTCTCAAGACATTGAGCAAATTTTGAAACAAAAGTATGAATAGTCTACAGTAAAGTGTGTTTTTAATAAAGGCAAAAAAAAAACAGAAATAAATCTTTCCTTTGTTTAAGGGGGGGTGGCTCTCATCAGATCTGAGTTAAGGGGTGCTCGGTGTAAAAAAGGTTGGGAACCCCTGACCTATATGAAAAACATTTCATATACAGTATACCCTTGTTTTTTAACAGTGGAATCAAAAACCTCTGATACTTTGGCCAACACTCATAGGTGTACTATTTGATCATCAATGGAAATGTGGGACCATTATCTGGACGCATTTACTGGCTACTGCCATCTTCAAATTAATAGCATTCATAGCAAGGCAAGAACCAACAGCCAGTGACCCAAAGAACCACATTAAAAACTGTTCATGTATATTGTTTTCTGATGCTGAAATCAAAAACGTGATATTTAGGCTAACAGTTGTCACTGGTGTACTCTTTGATCATTGGAAATGTGTGCTCAAGGTGAAAGTACGTATGGCTTCATCACTGATCATGACTTTTTAATCTTTTTTTTTTTTTTTTTTTTCCAGTGGTTATGATTAGGAGTTTTAGGGTGTTTACTGAAACTAAAATATGAAACATGTCATTATTTATTATGGCTACTGCCATCTTTAAATGAATAACATTCATAGCAAGGCAAGAACCAATAGCCAGTGATTTAAAAAAAACACAATAAAAGCTGTACTATTGTTTTGACAGTGGACCAAAAATCAGTACTATTTTGGCTAATAGGTGTACTCTTTAGAAATGTTTGAAAGTAGCCCCTATTTTATAGACCCTGATGATCTCTAATTATGACTTTAAGAATTATAATAATTGGTATAAATATTATGGTTGTCGGTTTTGACCTGAATGATCCAATGCACAGGGGTTTTCTTTCCTCCAATGGTTAGGGTTAGAGTTTTAGGGTGTCTATTGACACTAAAATATGAAACAGCCCATTGTTTAAATGCATTCATAAGCTACAAATCTTGTAGCTATTAACTCGGTTGCTGGCAAAATAGCAGTATTGCTTGTAGGCAGTAGGAATCGAAACTGATATTTTGGCTAACAGTTTTCATAGGTGTAATCTTTGATCATCAATGGAAATGTGTGCTGAATTTGAACGAACATATGGCTTTATAAATCCTTGATCATGACTATGGAACCAATAATAATTGGTCGAAAGATTATGATTGTTAATTTAACCTGAAATGACAAATGGAAGTATTATTTCTTCACGTAGTTATGCTTAGGGGTTTGGGGTGTTTACTAAAACTGAAACTAAAATATAAAACAAACTATTATTTAAACGCATGTATTACCTACAAATCTTGCACCTAGCATTATCTCCATTGCTTGCAGAATAGCAGTAGGCTGTTGTGTTCCTGCCGCTCATGTGGCATTCGCCACTTAATGTCACTGTATTCTTCATTGTGATTCAATGAAAGCAGAAGTGTATCAGCCCAGCTGCTGTGTCCTCATCCTCATAATTACAGCTTTCACACATACTAGTCTCTGTGTCAGCCAGCATGTAATGACCTTTTCCTCATGCACTTAGAAACTCCTCACTTCTGAGTGGATTGTTAGATGACCTTACTGTTTCAAGCTGTCACATCTACACTATATGTCCAAAAGTATGTGGACACCTGAACATCGCACCTGTATGAGCTTGTTGGACATCCCATTTCAAAACCATGGGCGTGGCTAATATGGAGTTGGCCCCCCCTTTGCAGCTATAACAGCCTCCACTCTTCTGGGAAGACTTTCCACAAGATTTTGGAGTGTGTCTGTGGGAATTTGTGCCCATTCAGTCAAAAGAGCATTTGTGAGGTCAGGCACTGATGTTGGACTTCTCGAGAAGGCCTGGCTCGCAATCGACGTTCCAATTCATCCCAAAGGTGTTCAATGGGGTTGAGGTCAGGAGTCTGTGCAGGCCACTGGAGTTCCTCCACACCAAACTCATCAAACCATGTCTTTACAAACCTAGCTTACGGCCATACCACTCTGAGAAAGCCCGATCTCGTCTGATCGCAGAAGCTAATCAGAGTGGTGGCTCAGTGGTTAGGGCACTGGGCTAATGATCAGAAGGTTCAAGCCTCAGCACTGCCAAGCTACCACTGTTGGGCCCTTGAGCAAGGCCCTTAACCCTTCCTGCTCCAGGGGTGCTGTATCATGACTGACCTCAGCTTACCAATATGCAAAGAATTAATTTCGCTGTACTGTACTTGTATATGTGACAATAAATAGCATTCTATTCTATCCCTCTTACAGAATGTAATACAAAATGATAAATTTTTCGGTTGCAGTATTTTGTAGTTTATTTAGATACTTTTACATTTGCAGTTTTGTATTATGATTGATGTATTTTTGTCCATGCCTGCTCTAAAACTCTCGCTGTCAATAATTCACACTCTGCGCTGACATTAACCAGACAAGAAGATCATCGACAAAGATTCACTTTGTCGTAACCCTGTCTATAACAACTGAAAACACACTATCACACACATGCACACACACATACAGATCACACAGACCGACCTTTTCAAAAATCATTAGAAAACTGAGTGTTTTCAATAATTCACATTCCAGCCTGAAGCCTGGAGCGGCTTTGAGTTCATTATAGTAAACAGACAAGATCAACACATTCAGCTCTTAACCACATCGATAAACCCACCCACACACACACACACACACACACACACACTCCAACCAATGTCTCAAAGACAAACTTCTTCAAGTAATTGTTTGGTGAAAAATCTAATTTAAACAATTTTCCCCTAACTGCAAATGTAGTCAATCAGCCAAGACAAGTTTGCTGTCCAACACTGAAGTTACAAAGCTAATGTGGAAGTCTGTCTCACCCAAAATCTTTTCCATAAATGCCCAAATCTTTATATACTTATCAGTTATCACGTAATCTCATTCTTAAATAAACAAATTTGTAAAAAATCTGTGGTAGTCTGTATTTACAATTTAAAGTGGAACTATATTATCATCCACATAACTTTCAGCTTTCTGATATAACTCCACTTTTAAAATGTGGGGGGCGGAGCCTAGAGGGTGGCGGAATGACACCAAACTGCGTTAACCACAGTGACATTACTGAAGACCTGGATGTGTCCTGAGGCAGATATTTACAAAAAATATTTTGGGTGAGACAAACTTCCATTATTTGTCAGCTATATTATCCACAGAGATACATAACATCACATTATCAGGTTTTCTAATCACAGTATACTATCATACCAGTATATCATCACAGCCCTAGTTCATGGTCTTCTCTTAAAGGCCCGCACCTCCTGGGGCACACATTTACTACCTTATTAAAGGGAGTCCAAAAGCACAAAGCTAAATGAGCTGAAATTTCTGCTGACAGAGGCCGAGCAATAAAGCATGACATAGAGAAGACAAAGCTCAACACTACTGCACTGCAAGGCCTTCGCAATTAATCCCTCACTTCAGCTTACCACATAAAAAAAGACCATTGACACTGGTGACCATCTCCGGAACGAGCCGGGAATGAAAGCATATGGAAATACAGCACGTCCGCTCCATACATTATTTATGAATCCTAGCATTGATAGTGAAAATGAGGTATTCCTTTATACATGCTTCCTTTTGAATGTTTTTTTTTCCTCTTGATGACTAACATTCCTGCACATCTGACTTTTCATGTGATTAAACGGATTTGCATAAATATAAATATGCAACATTCATGTAAGCGCTGATGATGCCACAATTGAATGGCAAAGCCACTCCATCAACTGACCGTTGCGTTTCATATATTCATGAGATGACAAACCACATTTCCCGTAGTTTTGATCTAATCATTGCAAAACGTGTGCACAAGAGTTTTGACGTGTTCGTTGGACGCGAAAGTGGAAAGTGGACTTTCTGTTTATTAGGAAAAAAATCAACATTGTCAAAATTGGAGATCTGAGAGTTTCCTCAGGGCAGCACAATATGAAACAGATCTATATTTATATAATGAAATCTCACCTGCGTATGAAGCTTTTCAATCTGCTTTTCATTGACGTTGGCCTGCTGATACACTCGGCTCTTGTAGCGAAACTGAGAGAACAAAAGCAGGGAATGAAAAGCAAGACACATCCATTAATGCATTACCTCCCACAGACGGTACAAAGAGTACTACATGTCCCAGTGTGTGTGTGTGTGTTACTGTAGCAGCAAGCGTAATGGAAGAGTTACAACTTAAAGCCTTCGAGTCAAAGCTGTGATTACAGGCTCGTATGCTCTTTTAATGACCACCAACAGGCATAAAGGACAAACCAAATAGAGGACAGATTCCATCAGCTGGCTACGTAAACACCAGAGTGGAGTGAATTTAATGAGCAAAGATCAGTGATGCTCTTAGCAACAGCACCTAAATAAATATGGCACTAAGTAGATGCTCCCACATGGTTACATCAAGTTGGATTGGATTTTATTGGGGACCATGATCTGAGAGAATCTGTTAAGTGAAAAAGGGAAGTGGGAAAAAAGTCTCCTTATTAGGGCATATCCAAGAATTTATGATCAAGGTCAAAACACAGGCAGACATGGTCAGTGCAGGCAAATCCATACTCCTAATACAAACAGACAGGCTAGGGTCGAAACCCAGAACACAGCCAAAATATGATCTAGGACATGAGAAATAGGAAGACTAGGGAAACACAGAACACAGCTTACACACTGTTCTGTGGTTTTGAAGACTGAGAGTATAGGTGGGTTAGGGTTTAGGGTTTAGTCTTTACACTGGGAGTGCAGGTGAGTTATGGGTTAGGGTTTAGGGTTTACACTGGGATTGCAGGTGGGTTAAGGGTTTAGGGTTTAGTGTTTACACTGAGAGTGTAGGTGGATACGGGTTTAGGGTTAGAATTTAGGCTTAGCTTGAGAGTGTGGTCAGGGTAAGGGTTAGGATTTAGGGGCAGTGTTTAGGGTTTAAACTGAGAAAGCAGGTGCATTAGAGATAGTGTTTAAGGGTTATGGTTCATGGCTTAGATTGAGAATGAGAGTGGCTTAGGTGTTAGGGTTTAGGGATTAGACTGAGAGTGCAGGCGGGTTAGGTGTTAGGGTTTAGGGTTTGGGTTTAGATTGAGAATGTGGGTAGGTTAAGGTTTAGGGTTTAGACTAAGATTGTGGATGCATTAGGGGTTAAGTATCTAAATTAAGAGAAAGATGAATGATGTCTGTCATTATGTTCATGCAATTTGTGGATATTTGACCCAGACTAAGTAACCATAACAACTGAAAGCATTGCTCCATTAACACATAACTTCACGTTCATTAATTAATCAAGGCTTTTACTTTTACTTTTTTTTTGGTGAGGTGAAGGCAGCATTACCTCGAGGGTGGGAACGTCATTGTTGGGAGGGAATAAGTGATCT
The DNA here is from genome assembly GCA_028565825.1 of Olivaichthys viedmensis. NCBI lineage: Eukaryota > Metazoa > Chordata > Actinopteri > Siluriformes > Diplomystidae > Olivaichthys > Olivaichthys viedmensis. The sequence continues at coordinate 6,064,396 of JAOUQW010000004.1, forward strand.
CGCAGGATCTTCTCCTCCTCCAGGAAGGCGCTCTCTCTGCCGTCCATGGCTGGCTGGAAGAGGCCGTAGTTCAGCACATCCCTCAGACTCTGTGTTAGCGTGCAGAGGACCTGCTGCTTGGCCGCCCAGACCGTGCAGTCAGCCTTAAACCTCATGGATCTCTGCCAGGAAGATTCAAGCACACATAAAGGCTCTATGAGGCTTATTCCGGTGTACACATGGATTAGTGTATGAATGAATATATAAAGGATTACTCTACAATACTATGCTATAGTTGTCATGTTCGGAGACAACATTACTGTAGTATTACAGTACATTATACGGAAGGCTCTATAACATCACTTCATTATATATAGTGGGGTTCAAAAGTCTGAGAGCACATTGAAAATCCAGCACCATGTTTCACTGTTGTTTTGATCTACTGTGGTATCAATCTCTCTTCTGTTTATCTCCTTACATAAACCCTTCTGTTACTGCCATAAATCTCAAACTTGGATTCATCAGTAAAT
>JAOUQW010000004.1:6065004-6082238 GCA_028565825.1 Olivaichthys viedmensis
TTGCCACAAAGTAGGAAGCATATAATTGTCTAAAATGTCTTTGTATGCTGTAGCATTAACATTACCCTTCACTGGAAGTAAGGGGCTGAGCCAAAACCCTGAAAAACAGCCCCAGACCATTAACCCTCCTCCACCAAACTTTACTGTTGGCACCATGCATTCTGGTAGGTAGTGTTCTCCTGGCATCCACCAAACCGAGATTCGTCCATCAGACTGCCAGATAGTGAAGCATGATTCATCACTCCAGAGATCACGTTTCCACTGCTCCAGAGTCCAGTGGTGGCGTGCTTTACACCACTTCAGCCAACGCTTGGCATTGCACATAGTGACCTTAGGCTTGTGTGCAGCTGCTCGGTCATGGAAACCCATTTCATGAAGCTCCAGCCGCACAGTTCTTGTGCTGATGTTGCTTGCAGAGGCAGTTTTTGAACTCTGTAGTGATTGATGCAACAGAGGATAGGTGATTTTTACACGCTACGCGCTTCAGCACTTGGAAGCCGCCCTCTGTGAATTTGCGTGGTCTACCGCTTCATGGCTGAGCTATTGTTGCTCCTAGACACTTCCATTTCACGAAAATAGCACTTACAGTTGACTGGGGCAGATCTAGCAGGGCAGAAATTTAACGAACTGACTTGTGGCAAAGGTGGCATCCTATGACAGTGCCACGTTTAAAGTCACTGAGCTCTTCAGTATGACCCATTCTACTACCCATGTTTGTCTATGGAGATTGCATGGTTATGTGCTTGATTTTATACACTTGTTAGCAATGGGTGTGGCTAAAACACCTGAACGCAATAATTAGGAGGGATGTCCACATACTTTTGGCCATATAGTGTATATACCATGGAAATCACAACAGTCATGCAGTATATGAAAAAATATGTGTTGACATGTAGGTAGTGGCAAATAAAAGTCAGTGTCTGTATTAGTTCTATGATTCTGGTATCTGGAATGAGAAATTTGAATACAATGCTGTGCAAAACTAATATAATATTGCTCTTATATAACCAGGTCTAATGTGAAAATGTTATTAGTTCTATAGAAGCTATGGGGAGTCTGAGAATATGGCGCTTCCTGGCATGAACACTGCAGCGTGTTGGCAAAATCAAATGAAGATCAAATAAAATTAGGGAAGGCAATATCATGTATTTCTGATTATCGCCCTTACCACCCCGGAGTTGATTATTTTCCAATAACAGCATGTCCTGAAGTGTTTTATTCTGCTTATACCACAGAAATTTGCCAAGCCAACGGGTATACTTTTTATCCATTTATAGTTACATTTAATATTGTCAAATGTCCGCAAAACAAGTTAGTTTCTGTTATCACTTATGTTATAACAGCTATAAACAGTCGTTCCCTCATCAGCACTCCTCTGGTCTGAAGACTTTCCTGCGGCAAAAAACCTAAAGGAACAGCTTTACCTCTGACTGATACAAAGCGCTGACACCAGTGTCTCCTTCCATAAATGTTAAATATGCGTTCTCCTTACAGAAAGCTTCACCACAGCAACAATTATACATTTTTCTTTATTAAATAACAACACTTTTTTTAATCCGTTTATTGTTAGGCTTAAATTATTAATAAGTCCCTGTGAATTAGTTGTTACTATAGAAACCAAACGTATTAGAATGTGCAGATTAATATATATACTTGTGATTTGCCTTGCAGCTGGCACTACGTCATAGCCGTGCGGTTATAAAAAAATGAATGAACACCTTCTGACCAATCAGAATCGAGAATTCAACAGTGCTGTGGTATAAATATGTCATTAATTCATTCAATGACACCATGACAGCAATGACAGAAAAATATACATGACAGGAATTAAAACTGACTTCACTTTGTAGCTTGAAAGGCAGCAGAGCCACATGCATACAGTGCTGTTGGTTTCCATGCATTCTAGCACAAAGAAATTAAATTCATTAAAGAATTACCCAGGAGGAAAACCTTCCCCAAACTGAATTTCAGGCTGAGGGGACAGATTCCCAGTCACTGTTCTGAGGCCAGCCTCTTCATAACCTTGTCCATTCGGGCAGAAACCACAGAGCTGGTCTTCGATCAGCAGCCAAGAGCGACTTCTAGCAGCATCGAGTGTTTTGCCCAGATGGCCAGGCGTCTCAGATGTCCTCAGTTAGCCTTTTACATCCAGAGGCAGAACATAAGGGGAACCTGAGATTGTCTCCTGGAGTTTTTTGGGCTGCTTGATTAGACTAGTCCTTAATAAATGCTCAAAAACGACTACGTTTGAACCTTCATTCATTGAGTTGCTGAATCAGTTATGTTTTTTTAGACACATAAACTGATCACCTAAACATATCCTATAAAGAATCCTGTGATACATGATATAATAATGTTTTCTGAGTGATATGTAATTTCAAATCCAAACTATTCATTTTTCTTTATTTTTTGTCACATTTTTGGAGTCTGAATTTGTCTCAGTGCCTCGGCATACATCTGAAATTGGTTGCTAAAATTTAAGCAGGTCAAGAAAAACTATTTTGAAAATGGCTGAAGAATGAACTTTATGAAAGGCTATTATGTAATTACAATTTGAAGTCCTCTTTTGTTCTTAATTGAAGTCCCACACAAATCTCAGTCTCAGGCACTGTGAAAAAAGCGCTAAGTGATTGCACCGAAATAATAACTCAACTTGAGTATTTTATTTTCATTTGACTAATTTGGTGGAAAGGTAAAGTCAATATAGCACCAAGAACTCAGATGTTGTTTGCCCAGATGACCAGGTTTCATTAGGCTATCACATACTGTATTACATATCACACTGTATCTATTCTCCAATTGTAACATGCTGAGTGGTTTTTGTTATCATCATCAAGATTGTCATCAGTGCACACCTTGTTGCCTTTTCACTTTGGTATGTGACATTTCATTACAGGTTCATGTAAGGTCTTTCAGATCATGGTTGGCATTCTCGGTTGTTCGCTGGAAAAGTTAAGGTTACAAATTAATGCTGCAAATAAAACTGATGCTCTGACTCCAGTAAGGGCTTGGAAACATGTTTTGACCTCAGACCTCAGCAATCCTTGGAGATATAATGAGAGCTGTTCAGGAATCCATTTGCACTATTATAATCAAACATATTCATACCGCTAAGTACACCCTGCAGTGTTGAATATGGATTTTGCAACCATTATGAGCATTTTCTGTTTAATTGCATCTGCTTATTTAAAGGAGGTCATCATATGGAAGACACATATTTTCTCCAAACCAAGTTTGAAATTGCAAGTCATTTTTTTTTAGCAATTATGTGTTCTGTTTCTCCCTGTTGTGACATTTTGTTATTAATGGCACATCCTCATCCTCTGGTTCAGCTGAGTTGTGGGGGGAATCCGGCTGGTGTTTCTCCCATGAGACTTTGCTGCATGTTCTGGAAAAGCCTAAATTAAACTAACAGGCAATGATGGAGATGTGTTTGTGGGATGGCTGTAGCTGTTCCTGCAGCCTTTTTGCACGTTGTATGTTTTTTTTTTACAAAAAGCATGTTTTTTTTTCTTTTAATCCAAAAAATAAAGGTAAAGAGCACAGAACGAATGCATTAAAAGCAGGAAAGAAAGCTCTGTGTTTGGCCATGAGTGCTGGATAATGGCCTTCCAATTATCCCTGTTCGAAGAATCTAGACTTAGTTGTAATTTACTGTAATAGCAGGCTTGGAACATGGACGGGGAGCTTTAGTTTCACAAAAATGTGTGAGAAGACCAGGAGCTGTGCTAAGTGGATTTAGAGAATGTTTTCTGGTTGTAGCTTTTTTTGAGCAACAGCCATTGGTATTTAATGTTCTGCCCTTTTAAAATCTGCCTATACCTGTCTCAGCCCAGAGGATCCTAAAAACAACAGCTTTGCCTTTTTGTTACCTCCATAGCATTTTGCCTAATATTCCTCCTACTCCACACCCAAGCTTTTAGCAGCTACCAACGATGGTACATTTTGAAAACGTAATGGGGACCGAGACAGATAGACTGAGAGAGAGAATGAATGGAGGGATTTGAATGCTCATTGGCTATTCAGTCAAGAAGGCCAGAACCCACTTGAGCTCCATTTGGGTGCTCTTACCTGCCCTGCTGCGTTCAATAGCACCTTTGTTCTAAACGAAGAGAAACTGGAAGGACTCGGCTCCGCATTGGCCAGCATGCCCAAGGCTTTTGAGGTACAGTATAAGAGGTTCTGAAGATATACAATGGCATTATTAAACCCAGGAGCATGGACTGCTAATTGGTTATGCCCTTACCCTGGCATCACCGGGCAGGTTGTGTACCAGCCCACTCTTAGTTCACAATGAATAGGCTTCAAGTATAATAAAGTCTACAATTATGAAACTAAAATAATCTAATATCATTTGAAGGATATTATTTTAATTAATCTTTGAGATATATAATAATCAATGTTATTGTGTGTATCAATATCATCGACTGTGGGTGTATTCCTGTCTTGCGCCCAGTGTTCCTGGGATTGTCTCCGGATCCACCACAACTCTGACCAAAGTTTAAATTTTTTTGGTAACACTTAACTTGAAGCCTGCATCATGATCATGTCATCAACACATCATGAATTGTCATGACAGTTTATGTCCAATGATAGTTGTATTATCGGTAGGTGCCATAACACGTGCCGTAATGTTTGATGGCATGACAGCCTATGTTGCAAGCAAATTTTTGCAAAGTGCTCTGTAGTTAGCGCGTGTTTTATAACAGATTTCATGACAGCTTTTAGCATTATAACAGCTATCATACCGATTACCAGTAATGGTAACATGACACTGCTATGTCATTGGATATAAATTGCCATGACAACTCATGACCGAATATGACTTGTTAATGTCAGTCTTATAATGCAGGGTTCATGTACAGTATTACCAGATTTCTCTCTATTTTCTTGCCTTATGTTTTGCTTTTTTTGGGGGGGTTTTATGGAACATTGTGCCATGAAATTATCACAAAACTCAAATTTTAAGGCCCAAAATAGCTGGAAAAACAGAAGCAACAAGGATCAAACCTAAGATGCAGCAAATACTGGGTATGAAAGACGTACAAAGAAACAAACAAACCTCTTTAAAGAGAGCATTTGGTTTGACTAAAAAGTCCAACAAGGGATTGCTTGGATGATTAGCCGTCAATGTGACAGGCCTCTGTTGCTTAGGAACATGACTATTCTCCCTTCATTGTCGCTTCACTTGGTCCGCGCCGCACGGCTTCAAATTGACAGCAGTTGTAATTTCCTCTCTAAATATGAATGTTTAACACGCCTCATCTTCTGTTGCCCGTTTCGTACCTGCAACAACGTTATTCACCTTGCACTATTTAATGTTTGTTTGGGTTTTTATTTTATTATTTATTGCTTCTTTTTTTTTTAGGTCACAGCTCGTGTCCCTGTTTGCTTGCACGGGATATCCTGACACTCCCTAACAAAACATTTCTCTGAGTACTCATCGCTCTCTGATGCTCGTTGCCATGGTTACTGCACATGGCCAAAGGAGTGGGGGAAACAGGAAGTGGGATAGGGTGGGGGCAGACGCCCAAAGTAAGCAGGTGATTGTGTGTGCTGGCTGTGTGTAATTTTGTTAGTAAGTCAGTGTAAATGGGAAGCTACTGGGGGATGGCGCATGTGTGTGTGGGAGAACTGGTGGCCCGTGTGTGTGTGTGTGTTATGTGTGTATATGTGAGCTGTGTAAAGTCAAGGAGGTTAGAGTTGAGGTTAGATCTACACAAAATTACATTAACATAATGTATTTTGGGTCCACCAGAGGGCAACGATTTACTCTCAACTGTGCACCACCCTCCTTCAGGAACAAAGTGCATTAAAGAGCTTGGCCACAGTCCTGCTTTCACTAATCCTTATTGACTTCAAACCTTTTGCACTTCAAATACTATTTCCATATGATGTAAAATGTATTTTATACCTTTTACTATATAATTGAATTGTATAGAATTGTAGTGTTCACTTCTATAAGCCCCTGTGGTGTGTAAAACTTTGCCAATGCATGTGTTCTTCTAAATTATACAGGAACTCAGGCATTTAGGGCATGGTAGCTCAACAATTAAGATTCTGGTCTAGTGATTAGATGGTCGTGAGTTCAAATCCCAGGACAGCCAGAGAGCCACTGTTGGGTCCTTGAGCCAGGCCCTTAACCCTCAACTGCTCAAGTGTGTTCTTGGATTGTTAACGCTTTGGAAAAAATGTGCGTGAAATGAATAAACAAATAGGGATTAATAAAAAATATAATAAAATCCAGGTAGTTATGAGTAAGTTGGCTGTGTGTGTGTGTGTGTGTGTGTGTGTGTGTGTGCGCGCAGTTCAGAGACATCGATGCAACAGGTAGATTTTTATATTTCAATCATGACAAGCACGTTTTCAGTCGGACATCCTCGACTTTACTTTTCTTTCTCATCATATTTGAGTCGAAATGAAATGAATAAACAAATAGTGATGAATAAAAAATATAATAAAATCCAGGTAGCTATGAGTAAGTTGGCAGATTTAGGTATAGTAACTATAGTAGATCAGGTTGATGTGTGTGTATGTAAGTAAAAGAGCAGAAAGGTTAACTATTTGGTTAAATTGGGGTTACATTTAGTGTTCTTGATTAGAGAGCACACACAATTAATTGATGTTAATAGACCCATCGTTTTACACAAACACTGATGAGTAACTAAATCAACAAAGATACATTACAGCTTTTCCTAAGGTTTTGCAAAAGTCACTGGGTAGAGGGTCTATTGGTTTTTGGCAATCACATCACATCTCATGTCTTTATTCGACCTAAATAGCGTCTGTGATCACATGACTGAAGGAAACTCTTAGAAAAAGAGGTACTAAACTGTGCATTTCATGGTACAAGTACTAGTCACAGGGGTGGTATCCTCAATGGTATGTCTTTTGTACCTTAATAGGAAAACCTACAGGATATCGTGTACATTTAAAACTTATTTAAGGTGCATAATTGGACCTTAAAGACCACTGTTGTTCCAACCTAATCTCATGAGAAAATCGTACAAATTAGAACGAATGAGACCGATAAAATGCGATTTTGTTTGATTTCATATGAATTAAGTCGTAAGAAAAGGTACAAACGCTAAACCCCACCCTAACCCTACACTCTCAGAAAAAAAGGTATGGAACTGTACCTTTTCTTGTCACTGGGGTGGTACCCTCAAGGGAACATCTTTTGTACCTTTAGCGTGCATCTTTTACCTGGAAATGTGAATATAGTGTACCTTTAAACATAATTACACCTCAAGGACCACTGTTGTACCTTTAATTCGCTTCTAGAGTAAAACTTTAAAGGTGCACTAAATGCACCTTCCCAAGTAAAAGATGCATACTAAAGCTACCAAAGATGTTCCCTTGAGGGTACCACCCCAGTGACAAGAAAAGGTACAGTTTAGTACCTTTTTTTCTGAGAGTGTAGCTTTAACCGTTGTGTGTTTTTATACGACTCGAGTTGTGCAAATTGTTACATTTGTGCTGCAAAGTGTGAGACCATGTGGACTGTACCTTAGACGGCACATTTACATTGGACTTTGGGGAACAAGAATGCGCATGTACAGTACAGGGTTGTTTTTTTTTTGGTTTTTTTTAAAGTGATGAAGGTATGAAAACATAATGCTTTGGGGTTTTCAATTGCGACCGAGTTTGAATGCCTTGTCAGCTTCTAATGAACCTTTCACCTTGCTCGTCTTTCAAACGTGCTTCTCCAGGGACTCTTGTTATGAAGGCGCGTGAAGGTTTTATTTGATTTATTTGCCTGTTTTAGAGGCGCCCGCGTCGCAGGTGACGTCACACGGGCTGAAATTGCCGGGCCTTTAAGAAGCGGCGCTGGAGCGAAAGCCGGAGCTGTTCATCTGACGTGGTGCTGAAGGAGCGGCTGGTGCTGATGCAAGCGAGATTATCCGTACATGTAGAGATGATCGATATGGGGATGGGGGGGTGAAAAAAAAACAGCCTCGCTGTTCTAAAGACGAGAGAGAATAAATGCGATTGCGTGTAAACATCAGGAAAGGCAAATTGCGGGGAATAAGAGGACCTCGATCAGACGGGTGTTCTTCCTCCACCGCCTTCCTTCTTCATCACGGGTTTGCTGACGGGTCCTGGTGTTGGCTGTGTGTGTGTGTGTGTGTGTGTGCGCGCGCGCGCAGTTCAGAGGCATCGATGCAACAGGTAGATTTTTATATTTCAATCCTGACGAGCGCGTTTTCAGTCGGACATCCTCGACTTCACTTTTCTTTCTCGACATATTTGATTCGAGGAATTTTTTTTTTTTTTTTTTTTTTTTTAATTGAAAAAAAAAAATTTTTTTTAAAGAAAATGAAAATACCCGAATATAAAATGATTATTTAGATCAAGCTTTATATGAACTGTTTTCGTTCACGATCTATCCGAGCCAGTGCTCAGCGACATCTACTTTTTTTTTATATATATATATATATATTTATTTAAATTTTTTATTTATTTTATTCCCATATTGACATGCAGCCTATATTTAGTTTCTTCGATTGCACTTTTTTTTTTTTTTTTTTTTTGAACACTCTCGCCCGCGTGTGCTCACATCCATTACTGGGAGGTTAACTTTTATTTTTATTTTTTTTATCCTTTATACAGGTTTATCTTTATCTTATTTTTTATTTTTTAATCTATCTTTTAACTCCTCTAAACAAGCCAAAAACAAACAAACAAAAACGACTATAATCGCCTCGTTTCTCTAAAACAATTCATTGCAGTTCCCGGATACAGGTTCATGGGAAGCAGCCAAATGCTTTTGGTTTTGGTTTAAGAGAAATATTCAACAGTAATGGAGTGAAATATCAAACTATATATTAAATAGCAAGCTATATTGGTGTGCTGCAGATCCATTTCAATTCCTCCAATGAAATTCACTTACTGGTCTTTTTTTTTTACTTTGTACAGTTAAAGTACAAGATTACCATTACTGGTTTTCCTGTTAGGTTTAGGGTTAAGTGGAGGTTAGTGGTGTCTTACAGAAAGACGGACCTCCTCTGAAGACCCTCACTACAAGGGTGTTTCAGCACAGAGAGGTGGACAGCTCCCACAACCAAAACAGATATACGGACCAGCCTGTCTCAATAGCTACTAATGCCAGACTTGCTTTTTTGTTGTCACTAATTAAATTTTACCCTGAAGACTTATAGTTCATGCACATGCTGAATGTATTGTTAAGCTTATGGTTTAAATATATTTATAAATATGCCCTTTTAAATGCTTCAGTTCAGTGAATTATTGAATGAATTATTTAAACTATTATTGAAGAATTGTTATGGCATGCACTGTCTATGCATGCTATATTTTTGGAAATGTTTGCTGCATTGGGGAGCACCCAATTGCAGCTGCACATCAATACTGTGCAAGCTGTAAAAGGTCGATGTTTTTTCACTGCCTTACTCCATGGCGGGGAGCAGGTTTACCTGATTAAATCAAATCAACAATAAATAGGCAAAAAGCCTTGCTTGATGTGTGCCTGTGCTAACCTTTAACTCGAAAGGTTACATTAACAAATTGCATTCGATTAACAGATTGTGAGGAACGTGGCTTACGCAGTCGTAAGCTACTAAACTACAGTTAGTGCATCAGCCAAACCTCTTCCTGAGCTTTCATTATATGCATTATTCACAGATGATATTAAAGGATGATATTATGCTCATGATTCATTTAGATTTATTTAGTGCTGTCTGTTGTGTACACTGAACTCAAACTGCCACCCCTGCTATATGTTTATTTTTGGAATTTCCTGATATACTGTAATTACAAGTGTGTGACATGCACACACACCAGTTATAGATTCTGCTTGCTGCCGAAGTGCACAATAAACATAGCCTGTGCGGATGAATGAGTTTAGACATGGAAGTGCCACAGTTTTGCAGCCATCTTTGAAGAGGCCTATGAGCTTTTGAAGGAGACGACCGGCTCTTTTGAAGCACCAGGACATTGGGGGAAAAAGGGAGATCAAAACATGATAGAATGTGTGCAAAGAGACTCCATTTAAGGACACATTTGATGTACAATTGCAGTCTGTGGTGGAGCACTAGGCAGGCAGGGCCCGTGGTCCCTTGGGGCTGAGGGTGGGGGCACAGACTATTTTGGATGTATTTTATGTGGAGGGGGAGGAGAGGCTAAGGCTCTTTACTGTGCAGAGTCAGGGAGACGGCTAGTGCTGAATGGATGCGCAAGCTGCCAATTGACTCTTTCTTGTGTGTTTAGAAACGGTTCTTAAGCATGTTGATGAGTTGTTATTCAGCAAGCAACAGCAGCTGACCAATCCATTTGAAGACAGTAGCTTGACGGCAGCTCAAACCGCATGCTCATACAAAAATGAAAAAAATGTTAGCAAGGTTTGATCAACAAATTTCAACAAGGTTCATTTTTTAAGGTTTAAAGACATGAGACGTGAGAATTTATTGATATAACAACAGTCACTGTCACAAAGCAGCTTTACAGAAATCTACGTAGAGACTCCTAATGAGCAAGCCGAAGGCGACGGAGGCAGGAAAAAACTCACTACAAACATTAGGAAGAAACCATGAGAGAAAATGTGATCACCGTGACCCCAGGGGCTTGATTCTAGGGTCAAGTGTGGAGTGATACCCAAAAAGGGGCCCTAGAAAGAGCCTGAAGCCATGGTGGCTCTCCTGTGCCATAGTGCTGAGTGGGCAACAAGAGTGGGAGGCTAGGACCATCCTTACCTTGCTCCGAGTCAAGGTCGTTCACAGAATATGACTTAAAGCAACAGTCCACGCAAAAAAAAAATGCTGTGTTTAATGTTAATGAAAGCTAGAGGGAACCAGCTAGCATGGACTTATACACAAATGCACTTATGCATAAATGCACTTATACACTTGTACATGAACTTATACACAAATGCTGGCTATGAATACTCTTGCTTCTGGCTTTCGGTCACTATTAATTTCCATTTCGCCGGTTACTACTCCTTTAATAAACACCAGCTAATCTCTTTCTCCTTTCTCTGACAACACAGGGAGAGAAAATAATGTTCCAAACTGTATTTTTTAGATGTAGTCCCTAAATTTTAGCTATTTAATTTTTATTCAAGGATCTCCAAATTGGATAACTAAAGCAACAATTAAACTACAAAGCACTTCGAGTAAAAATTGATGTTGATATGTTTTTCCCCTTTCTAATGATGTGTTTATTGATTTTTACTGTAAGCTGGCATGGGATCCAAATAATCCAGTTTTCAATTTTAGTTTAGTGCAATTTGAAGACAGTAAAGTCCATACAAAAATGCATTCACCGTGATTGTGTTTGTAGTTATCACAGCCATTTATGAACGTCGTTAAGAAACAACATACAGAACTATGGTCAGATACACCAGCCAGGTACCATATTAACCCTAGCGAATGATACCATGGTACGAACTAAACTAATAAGAAATGTCACCATTATTTTTAATGTCATCATTAATTAGGGTTAATATGGGTCCTTCTTGGTGCATCTGATGATGCCGGCATGGTGCTGTGTCTTTCTGTTTCTTCCCGTACACACACGGGGAAGGAATGCAGCGGGTTGTCTGGGCTGATTGGTTTCTTCTAAACCTAATCTACCTCCTGTGTGTGAGCGGAAGCATTCAGGTGGAGACGAAAGAGGGGCCGAAAGAGAAAACGATAGAGTGAGGTGCCACTGCTTATTTTCGTAAAATCCCTTTGCACGCCAGGACAGAGAAATTAATGAAAGGCGGATTGAATAAAAAGCCGTGTAAAATATTTCTGTCACATTCTCCCAATAACAAGCTCGTTTGATGCGACAGCATAATCAAATCATAGCATAAGGGGAGGAGAGTGTTCTGCCTTAAAGGCATGATTTTTCAAAGTAAATGCTATTACATTATTTTGCCCGCAGCGAAATAATCATTTCACTTCATTCTGTGCACGTGATAGGTACTGTTATCAATCTGAGCCATATGGTATTTTTTGTATTTCCGTTCTAAGAAATTTATTTGATGGGAAATTATAGCCACAAGTCTAGAATTCTGGCCATATTGGCATGGAGTAATGTGGGTACCCTGTGTGAAAATATCACTGCTGTTAAAATTTGTTGAAATGTTTCTTTACCATATTGATTACTGTGTTAGGTTTATTGACCCTGTATATGAAATCTGTGTGTGTAAGGGTGTTGGGATCAAGGTGTTTATTAACATTGATGTCAATAGACACAGACACATAGAAGTTTATTATTTATCCTTTCACATATTTATATTTATTGCAGGTTATATATGGATATATATGGCGGCATCATTGCTGCTTTGGTCAGCTTGCAACATAAACATGGCTACATTAATAAGGCTCTGATGCAGGCTAATCCATATATGCACTGAATGCATATGAGAACGTCAGAATAATAAACCTCTATTGATGTTTTCAGAGCAGATTGTGATTAAATACCCCTGGACATCACCACTGATCTTGACATTTCATTTCTATTACAAAATCCTTTGTTGCTGAGTTGTTTTTCTTAAAATAAGTTATTTCAATTTTAGGTATTGGATTCATTATTTTTTTTTCAGAACAATATTCTGCAGCTCGCATTGTAGCTCTCCTCTTATCCAAAGTGGTCATAAGAAAAATTGCCTATGCTTTATGAGTCGTACGTCTGCCGAATTGCACAGGCACTTATCGTGGTCATTAGTTTCCATTCAGATGGCAGGGGGACGGAAGTAAGCGCTGCTGTTCTTGGCCGTCTCTCCCTGCTGAGCCACATCAGCAGTTGAACAAAATGTAAGGCTTTCATTGCATTCAGGGACATAATTTCCCAGCTTTTAATAATGCATTACTGTTCAGCATGGCAACCATTCCATTCCCCCAGGACCTTGGTTGTATAGTCTCAAGAGACCTATGCTTTAAATCAATATAGGCATATACCAGGATTTGAAAGAGTGAAGTAAAAGCTGCCTTATTTTGACAAGGCTTTTCGCATTCTCTAGACCTTGAGCACATTTACAAGCGCCTGTCTCACCGTTCTTACTTGTGTTCTTGCGTGTTTTTATCTTTCCTCAGAGCTCTATACAGTTCATGTAAATGATATTCAAAGAGATCAATAGATGCAGATGGACAGATGAACGGAAGGCCACGAGGCCAAGAGGAGTAAGGTAAGCAGCGGAAAAAAAAGAGAGACATCCATCCTCACGAATTTGATTACAATTGTTCTGTGCTCTTATGAGATTGTTTGCTGAGCCACAGACATAATTACACAGTTGCTGGAATTATAAAGGCTTGGCGCAAACCAATAAATGCATTTCATACACATTAATTACCTTCAGCAAAGCGACAGTCAGTGGGCTGCAAAAAATCAGAATGACCGGTGAAACAGACGAAGGACGGAGACAGAACTTTTGATATAAAAGCGAAGACGGGCTGGACTGTATGGTTTGTGGAAAGGGCATATGGTTCAGTAGCATGACATGTGCACTGACATTATTAACTCGAGACATTTTTCCAGGGCTGCGTAAGTCACCGTATATTACAAAAGGCTCTTTGAGATCATTCGTTTAAAGGTCTTTCAGCTCTGGGTTGAAACATTTCAAGGGCATGTGATTGGCATTCAACTAAATATAATTGTGGATGTATATGAAAGTATACACATATAAAGTATATGCAGTATGGGTGGAATGATATGAAATGTTCATGGTATGATACCCACATAAGCCATGCATCGCAGTTTTCAGTATATCAATGTGTCTGCTTACAACTTACATTTTCAAAAAGACATAAAACTCAGCAGCCATGCAAGGATTCAAATATTCAATTTGGGAAACTACTAGAATATTTTTTACAACAGACTTCAACGCTTTATTTAGTGGTTTTTGATTTTGTCCATTTGCATCACATTTCAAGTGACATGTTGGACCTGGAAATATTTTTTGTGATGGCATTATCTAAACTGGTATAGCATACCAACTATTTTAGATTTAATTATCATGATATTCTGTCAAACCGATATATCATCACACCTCTAGTATGCAACATGTATAACTGATCAAATTGGTTCCCAATTTGTCCACAATGTTATTCACTGTTGTGTGCTGATGAAATTATATTTTCTTTTTTTTATTCTTACGCAATTTTGCTGTAGCTAATTCCTGCCCTGTCTCCCCTATCACACCACAGCTGCCAGTCTGGGAGGGTGAAGGCTAACACATGCTTCCCTCAAGGCACATTAAGCCACTGCATATTTTCAAACTGTTGCTCATGTAACATCACAGGACAGCTGAACACGCTTGGAGGAGAGTACTAACTTCACAATTCTGTATACATGTGCTAACAGATGCCCGCCATTGGCTGATCAATAGGGGCCAGAGGAAGGCTGTCCTTTCCATCCAGAGAGCAGGTCCAATGATGTCCTCTTGAACTCTTTTGCTTCAAATAATAACTTGTCAATTGATGTTTTTGTATACAATAAAAATGCCCAATACTTCTTGGTAAACATGAATGGTAAACACTATATACATATTGATTCTGTTTTTGTTCTGGACATTGTGGAAGACTAGTGATTTTGTTGTTGAAATTACATCAACAGCAACAAGTCATAGTCTACCTCTGTGACCAGGACACACTCGCATTAAAATATTCCTTCCCTAAGCGGTATTAACTGCTGATATGATGATGTTTATTACTAGAATAAAGGTTGATGATCAACACCTGATTTAACTTAAAATGTTTAGATTTTTTGAGACTCATTTTATCATGCTGTTAAGAGACAAAGTAATCTGTCATTATAAGTGATCCCCCCCCCTCCATTCTTTTCACTGCAAACTTCTTTTATGTGCAGGGTTGAAAGTGGTTCTTTCAACCAATCTGTCAAATAAAGACAATTCAGTGAAGTTTCTGTTTCTTTCTTGACTAAACAAATAAGGAGTCATTATAAATCAAAACAATTCCACACACAACAGAATGAATCATATTATTTCTTTCGTCAGCCTTTATCACATTACAAGCAGAATGTCTCCTAGACATTAAAACATAAATATTAATCTTCTGGCTTTGACATTGCGTGATAGGATGAATGGATGCAATATCACTCTGCACCCATCAGCCTTAAAATCGACCATTAAATGGCATGGTTATAGAAACAATTCATTTTTTGATGGCAATTTAGTATTTATCATGAGAGAAGATGAGACAGCCTATAACACATATTCACATTGCGTGTAGCCATGGCTACCACTCTGATCAGTGTGGTGTACAAAGAGAGAAGAGTGTCCTTGGGAATTCTTAAGAATCCTTTACTTTTTGCACTTTAGTTCAGTAGACTACATTCTAAATAATATTAACTGTGCTGGATTTCAAAAGGTAAAATATATATTTGAGAAACCAAAACATATGACAAGTCATAACCTGTCAGTAAAATTTCAGAATTTGTTTAGATGACAAGAATGACCTTATTTGATCAATAATATTTATATAATTACATTTAAGAATCAAATTTATATTTAGAAATATCAAAGTGTTAAAAGTACTGACAGAGCAAATTAGTGAGAAGTATCAAACCTGATTATTTGGTGTTTCATGCGATGCCTTAACATTTCCCCATGGTGTGCAACCCCTGTTCTTTCCAATTCTCCATTTAGGTTTTTTAAACAGGAGGGTGAGAGTTAAAGAATAGCAATAAGAGAAATGTGAGCTCAGTCTCAGGCCTTGCTTAATACAGCTACTCATCTCTGAGGATAGAATGTTACGATAGGCGATTCGTTTGCCAAAGGATTGGTTCCTTATTAAACGATTCTTTTAAACGAGTTGGGCGAATAGTTTCCCAAACGCACAGGAGCGTCATGCACTTTGCTATTCCATATTTGCTATACAGAAACAGGATTAATACTGGATACTCAGGCACACAAATTGCGTTCATTCCCTTTAGACTGTATATTAACACAGTGTGTAAAGTATGTGATTTGAGATACAACTTTAGTATGATGCTTTTTGTGTGTTACCCTGTTTAATGGGGTTCTTAGTAAACTAAAAGAAGATGCACCTGGAATAACTCAAGATATGGGGAGGGGGATTTACTGCATTGGTTATACATTGGTTCTGACACATTTTCAGAGAAAATATATACGACCTGTCTCTTATGGTATTACAAACAAATTATCAGGTACAAATAAATTCAGTCAAATCAATGCAATCAAATATCACCATGCTTTTAAAAAAAGAAAAGAAGAAAAAAAAGGCAGCACCAGGAGTTCAACTTGGAGTTAAACTGGGATTTACATTGTGGGGAACAGTACAGTACAGTGTTATTATATGGAGTTCTCAACATTGATATCATGGAAATGTGATTAAAACATTTTTAATGTATCGGCTTCTATCCTAAGAGCTTAATGTAACTACCAACAGCTGGGTGGCCAGGCCTTAAGTTTAGTCAGTTTCGGCATGAAAATTATATCAAAATATCTTCTCGTTGTTTTCTGAGAAAGATACATGATACAGTATTGCCTTTAAACTACCAACCTGAACACTAGCGTCTTGTTACCTTATTTGAAAATAGTCAGTTAATCGTTTCCTCTGGCCATCCAAATCTGATTAGCAAGTTTAATCTACATTGTTATCTAACCAGCTAAGTTACCCGTGTGCCTTTCGAGTGCATTTAGCAACAGCCTGGTGGCAAAACAGTAACCATCGTAATTGTACAAATTGCCAATCAAATTCAATACAAATCTATTTACTTGAAATAGGCCTACTATATGAAGACAAGTTTGATGTAGCTAGAAAGCTCAGTGGTGACAATTTCATCTGGCTATGCGAAGTTATGTGGCAAGTTGAAACACTAAGAAACAGTAAGAATTGAAAACACAATTACACGCTTGTGAAAATGGCAGAACGAGAGGGATAGCTATAAACGTGCAGTAGGCTACCAAAAAAAAGTTGGGACGTAAATGATCATGGAACTTTAAAAGGAGAGGAGTCAGAGACTGTCAGTGTAGCTAGTGTGTAGCTGTCTAGGAGTTGTCTGTCAGAGTGATTTATCACAATTTTAGTGCTGGGGTCTGACGATTCGTGCTACCTTATCGAGTTGTCCTACCACAGCGTGCATATATAGGTGTTCGTCAAACAATACAGCAATATTTTGTGCTACTTGTCTACTTCATTACCGTGACCTTAAGGCAGACCTTAAGGCAGACCTTAGGGCAGTGGTGGCTCAGTGGTTAGGGCACTGGGCTACTGATCAGAAGGTCGTGGGTTCAAACCTCAGCTCTGCCA
>JAOUQW010000004.1:6102322-6116106 GCA_028565825.1 Olivaichthys viedmensis
AATAATAATAATAATGATAATGATAATAATAATGATAATGATAATAATAATAATGATAATAATAATAATGATAATGATAATGATAATAATAATAATAATAATAATAATAATAATAATGATAATGATAATGATAATAATAATAATAATAATGATAATAATAATAATAATAAATTAATGTTACATTTTTAATTAATCAATACCGTGTGCTGTCATTTAAAAATGCAATTTTTTGAGAGTAGCCTCAACATTTTAATCTAGAAAAAAGTGAAATGATAATCGTATGCTACCGGTATTTAGTTTATTTCTGAAGTGGTTGTCATTTTGAAGTGATGAATTACACAATAGATTTGACGACGCGCAGAGTTTATAGTCGAGAATATTTTTAGTGTAACAGCAATGCAGATTAAAGAAGGAAAGGAATAGAAAATTACACAAAGGATTAATTTACTCATTTACAGATTATCAGATCAACTGAAATGTACGCTCTCTCTCTCTCTCTGTCTCTCTCTCTCTCTCTCTGTCTTTCTGTCTCTCTCTCTCTCTCTCTCTCTCTGTCTCTCTGTCTCTCTCTCTCTCTCTCTCTCTCTCTCTATCTCTCTTTTTTTCTCTCTCTCTCTCTGTCTCTCTCTCTCTCTCTCTCTCTCTCTCTCTCTCTCTCTCTCTCTCTCTCTCTCCCAGTAAACATGGGAAAGCCATTTTTCCTTTTCACGTCGAATTCCCCGAAGGAGATCCTTTCCTGTGTTTTCTCCTCTCGCACGTGACACATGCATGGGACTAGCTTTTCAAAGAAACTCTGAATACAGCCCAACTAAAGTCTGAAATCTCCCTAACACGAGTAAAGACCGTAAAATCTGAGACAAAACGTGCGTGCAAGAGGTTCGAATAGAAGAAGATTAATAACGAAGTGGTTATTCTTATGCAAATCCGGATCCAGCAACAACACCTACTGTAACAGCCAAGCAAATGTCTTCGAAAACGACTAATATTTCATGTTGAAAAAGTGTCCCTCTATAAGAGCTTGCAACCTATTATCCTCCTTCACATTTCCCAACTCGAATGGGCAACTATGCAAGGGAAGTGGAGACACTCACATTCATATATTGTGTGGCATCACTTTGCATTGCAGGAGTTGAGATCCAGTGAAAGAGATACAGTGTAAGTACACCTTTAACTGCATTTTTCTAGATGGCCACATAAAGTCAGCGATGTAGAATCACATACAGTGGAACCTGTAGGCTTTCATTGAATAATGTGGGAATTTGGGGATTGTATGGACACCTCCTAAACTTTCCCATGATGTTTAATAGACATTCCAAATTGCCATTGACATATACACCACGTCTGGAAAACCTGCTCTTAGCCCTTCCAGTGGCTCATTTTGTGCATGGGGTGAGGGATGCTTTTTCTTCTCCAGAAGAACGAAGGGACGTTAAAAGAAGAGGAAGTGGCACAGTGGAGTTATTGTCCTGCAGGCTGTCACAGGCACAGAGAGGTTCGGCATCGCTGTTCAGAGTTTGGTGGCCTGCTCAGAATGTTAATACAGCCTGCAGTCAGGTTTCTTTCACCATGCAGGGAACGTGGTGATTTGTGAACCAGGCTTTTTCTTGCCCCTTCACTGCTCCTTCCTGTGCTGTTTTTGAGAAAGGGGGAATGAAAAACAGCAAAGCGTTGCTTGAAAGGTTTGGGCTTTGACATGGGGGCATTTGAGGCTTAGGGAGAAAGCTATAACTCTTGTCTCAGTGGTGTGAAACATTGCCTTGTGCCACCCAGGTGCCTGGCATGCTGTGGCTTTGTCAAGGCGGTAAATGAGAAAAAAGGTTGAAGAAAGGGGAGATATTACAAAACCAACAGTTTTACATTGTGCTATAAACATGTAACACCTCTGAGGCTTGAGGTCGCCTGAATATGAAGATTAAATACATAATAAGGAAGCTTTAATAAGGATGCTTATTCAGTCTCAAGCTATAAAAGTCTCCTCTACATCTCTTTATAACTATTTAAAAGACGTCACACAGACCACAGACACACTACTGCCTTTCCTACACCTTTTTTTTCTTCTTTTTTTTCTCAGATTCTTTCTTATTACACCTCTCAGCGCTCTTATCTTTCACACATCCACTCTCGCAGAGTGAAGTGCAGTGATGCACAGATCTCTATAACAGGCCAGTAAGGCAAGTGAAAGAAGCCAGATAGAGCCAGACTCAATATCAGCCAAAGCATATACTGTAACGTGAATCTTCATGTATTTCTTAAATTGTTTAAATTATAATATACTACCTGTATATGACTGTGTATCACCATTCCATCATTATCAGAAACCTATATCAATGTTAACCTTTTTTTTTGTTAAGTCAATTATTAGAGCTTCATTCTTAAATACAATTGGCTGCTACAATATTTACTATAATATCTAATACTCAACATTTTTCTGTAGATCCATGTTTACAGAATATGTGTCCTATATCTTAAGTAAGTCACACTTGAGTATGCTTTATGTCTATTGGAAATAAAGTCATGTATACACCATATAGTTTACTGCAGACACTCTTCAACACTGAGGAAAATTCTTGTCAGTTTTTCTGTGTAGTGCTTTGACTATTTGCTGAATTCAGATGCTGGGCAGAAAAAAAGTCATAATGATGCACGGACAAAACTAGATTTGCCTCACATTTCCTCGCTATGTAAAAATCAACACTGTGCTTAAACATGTTTATTGATCGCAGGTCCCTTATGCAGTATATTTACTTGTGTTTTCTGTCATTCATATTCTGAGCGTCCAGTCAATTCCAGTGTACTGGAGACAGTGTGTTATAGTGGGGGTGCTAATTTGCCCCTTAGACAAAGCCGAGCAAAGCACACTTGTCAGAATGGCCCACGATGCCCATCTCTGGCCTTGGCATGCCACAGTGGCACCCTCTGGTGGCAGCAACGACCCTGTTACCAGTGTTATGGTGTGACTCTTGTCTTTGGGGTTTTTTTTGTTTAATTCAACCTCACAGATTGACACAAAATCATTATTCTCATAAATTTCTTTTCTCACAAGTATTCTCACATGACTTCACATTAACAAACCAAAGAAGGTTGGTTCCCAGTGGTCTAAAAATTACTGATGAAAAGGGGAAAATGGTTTATTTTCTTCTGATAAACATTCTCAACAAGGTTCATTGTTTTCGATTATTGACAGTTCAGAGTTAGGGAAGGCCTGCATCGCACAGAAGAACAAGGCGCTAGTCAGGAGGCAGGAGCAGGAGGCCAGAGTGCACCTTGCCACCTCAGCAAAGCTTCCTCCGAGCTTTGTATGGGGAAACAAAGCACAAACATTTCCCTTCGCTTTGCCCGCTTTGGCCATTCAGAGCTCCCAATTAACACTGGATGTCCTTAGTGGGATCAAATGTGTGCAATTATCTGCCGGGACTTGGAGCAGGCTCCCATCATTTCGACTGGATGCACTCTCAAAAAAAAAACATTTATTGACAGTCTGTGCACGGCACAACGAAACAGTACAGTGTTTCATGTGGTCCCTTCCGCTGTGCAACACAACCATAATGAGAGCTTGCTCTCAGGCTTGGGTCATTTCACACACATTCCAGTACACAATGCTGCCAGGGCACCGCTAATGCCCATCAGAAGTTTGCCACTTTCATAGGGTGGGCAAGGCCAGGCTCCTCCACACAAACGCGTCCTTTCTCTGTGGAGGACGTGTGATAAGGAGAGGTTAGTTATCGGGCCTCTGTTGGAATGCACATGCACGAATGCATACGCCCTCAGTAGAGACACACATTCACACGCATGCATGCATGCAGAGGTAAGAAAGATCATGCTCTTTTCTATTCAAACTCAAATACGAACCAGAGTTACAGGACCAGGAATAGGCCGAATCACAAGGGTACAGTGTCTCTCTGAGGCCGCGTTTAAACATCAGCGTTTGTGGGCTCTAGACATGATGTGACAGCCCGACTATAACTCACCAAATCCTGCATTTTGGGCCATTTTCCTGCCTTGCCCATTTACAATGGTTCAGTGGAGATTTCTTTATTTCGCCACAGACAATGGTCCCTTTCTTTATAGTTCCCTCAGTCTCTTTTTCCCTCTCACGCAGGCACACACACATATGCACGCCTGCACGGACACACGCACTCACACTCGCTCACTGCCGCGCGCATTTTGATGGTAATTAATGACATCAGTGAGAAGCAAGATGAAGAAAAGCGAGGTGCGTTTGTTTGCTGCGCAGACCGTGGGAACCCCGAGGCTCTTGAGGGTGGCGAGTCAGGGGGCTGGAACAATACCCACGCTGTCGCCTTTCACCCAAACACCCCCCGCCACACATACACACTTACACACACAGACTCCCTGAGATTCTCCCATCCACTCCTCTCTGTCCTAGATTCTCCCTCTCCCTCCAGTACACTTTCTTGTACTGTGTGTTGACTGCCCTCTTTTTGTCTGGTGCTGCAGTACATCGCCAACAAATAGATTTTACGGAATTAATTAAATTAAGGAAAACCCCACTATGTCACTGCAATTCCCAAAAAAGGGGCTAAAATTGCTAGAGAGCATCACCTCAGCAAATGAAGCCAGCCATTATCCTTTTCCTTCTTTTGTTGTATTTTTAGCTTACCTCCATTACAGCACAGCTGTCGTTCTGAGCCACAATGCGATTTCGTGAGCAGCAATAGGAGGAATTAAGTGTGTCAATCAACAGCTGGTCGGTGGGTCAGCTTTGCTAATTACCTCTCAGTCCACCTGATGGTCCACAGGAGGAGAGCGTAGCTTCTACATCCCCCATCCTCCAGGCTCTTTAATAGCAGGGCCTGCACAGTGAAATGTGGCACCTATGTAATCACCTCTCACCGCTGCATAATGGCACTACCTTCTACAGCACCACGTTGATAGCTGTAATTACACCCTTTCAGGGGCTTTGCCACTGAGCCGAACAAGAATGAGCTTGATAGTTGTTATATATGACATAGAAGGTTCCTCTCAAAGAAATATACTTTGCTCAAGACATTTTCCTTGCCATAGGCGTCTTTAAAGAACCTTCTCCAAGAGCAGAAGAAATGAAGCAAATTGAGTGAAATTGTATGTGATGATACGTATGTCTCATACATACATGGTACACGCATGTCCTCTTGCACATCTAGTATGCTATTTGTCTTATTATTACTTTTTGAGGGCTGCATATTGTATATTGTATCTGGGGGTCTACCTGAACAATAGACTGGACTGGACAGACAACACAGACGTTCTGTACAGGAAAGGCCAGAGCAGGCTCTTCTTCCTAATTTGGCTCGGGTCTTTCAATGTGTGCAGCAGGCTACTGGGGCTCTTCTACCAGTCTATTGTAGCCAGCGTTCTCGTCTATACTGTGGCCTGCTGGAGGGTGGTGCAGCGTCACTGCAGAGGATGCCAAACGCCTCAATAAACTGGTCAGGAAGGCCAGCACCATGACAGGACTGAGTCTAAACTCACTGGAGGCAGTGACAGAGAAGAGAATGGTAGCAGTTTTGGAGAACATGCTGAACAATTCTGCCCACCCCCTCCATGGCGTGATATCCAGGAGCACCTATCTATCTACGTCAGCTATGTTGTACTGATGGTGAAAGTATATCACACATTTAACCATAAACATCTTTACGTTCTCTGCAAATAGAGAGCACACAGAACACTGGCATTAGCAATGGCATTTACTTGACCTGTGTTTACCTTCAAACACATGCCTGTCTAGATGAACTTGCTTCATGGCCTCTACCTTTATTGTATTCCTCTGGTGACAAAGTAAAACACAGTAGTGACAACACACGTAGTTATAGATAAATGCTGTTGTACATGGAAAAGGAAAGTTTTGCATGGCCATTTATAGACTCCAGAATATACAGATGGAATAAGGAAAAGTTTTTTTTATCAGAGCAAACGTTTACACATTCAAGTGCCTGACACGCTGTAGTTCCAGTCTAGTCTAAACAACACCAGCAGAACTCCCATGCGTTGACTTTGACCTTAATGTCTAGAATATTACCCAGTACGCCACAGGCAGACATTCAGATGTCAGCCTGAGAACGAAACCTGACCAGACAGTGTCTACAAGACAGTTAAGATGAGGAACAATGTGGCCGCTCCACCCATCCCCTTCTGACATGTCTTATACTGGAATGTGGTGGCTGTGTGTTCCCAGACGTGATGTGCATTAAGTGGTCGTCCTGATAGAGTTTCCCCCTCCATGGTGGTGTTATAGTGCAGTAAGACCCCCCCTCCCCCCCAGTTTCCCCAAGGGGCCCCATGAGTTCTTCACAGCACTGCATGCAACAGTATGAATATGCATGCAGTGATAAATGGAGGCAGGCCAGCTCTTGATTGTGATCCATGACTGGGGAACAATGGTCCCCAGTCCTTCTGCTTTATAGCCTTGCTCTGTGAGTATGCAACAGCTTCAATGCGTACTCTGATTTAGATGCATGGGAATGGTGCAGCCTCTGCCTACTTTCTCTGTCTACCTGAGTGGGTTTATGTTGAGGGCCTATAGATGCTTACTGGTTAAGCACATTTGGTCAGTGTATAAAAGGAAGGGAAATGTGTTCACATTACAATGTGGTATGTTTTCTGATTTGTATCACCTACCATGGTGGATTAAATAGTGAACAGACAACTACGGTATTACCAAGAACCACTTTAATTTCATCAGTTAAAAAACACTAATACTATTTTGAAAAACTATATTTCTCAGGATTGTAAATAAAGTTACTTACTGACTGAGAGCAGTAATAACATTTATTGCACTTGTTACCATGCAAATTAAATATATGGCATTACAACAATAAAACAAATTATGTCTGAACAGGATATTTAGATATATTTAATTTTGATACAAGTTCTCAAACATCACATAATTTATCTGTCTCAGTTTTAAGTGATGTATTCTTGGATAATAAGAATTAACTAAGTAAAATTTTGTATTGGTTCTTGAGAACTGATGACACAAAAACTCAGTAGTGGAATCAAACCTTTGGACCTTACTGTGCTAGTGTCCATCAGTGGCAAAAGCAGTCAATGTGGATACAAATGAGGCTTTTCACCTGACTGCACAGGAATGTAGTGCATTTTTCAGGCCAAAGGGGAAAGTGATGAAATCGGATACTCCCACATTCAGCCTGCCACGTTTGAATGCATCTTCAATGCAATGCCCACCCAGTGACTACAGAAATCACGGTCCCACGCAAGGTACATGACCGAGCTGTCCATCAGCAGCTGTCAGAAAAAAGAAATGTCTGGACCAGCACGACAAAATGGCCATAAGGCATAGCATGCACTCCTCCGCTTGCCGTCCTGCCTAGCAACTGCCGCCAAGTGACACAGAGGCTTCATCCCTAGCAACGAGAGCCGAGAGATGGGGAGGCCTCGCACCTTAGCAACAAGGGCCCTGCAGCTGAGAAAGGCGCTTCTCTGGGTGTCTGGAAAGCCACTGTCCACCTCCACCACCCACCCCAAAACACTCTTTTTTCCCCTTGGTGTGAAGTTCATCCGATGGCTCTAAAAAGACAGCCCTTCCCCCTTTCAGACACTTGTCAAATGGGGAAAAGAAAGGGGCAGATACTTGGTGGATAAGATCATGACTAATCTGTTGTTCTTCACTGCCAAGATCCGACAGAGTCTCTAAAACAACTTGCTGGCTGCGGTGCATACAGATGACTGCCTGCAACCAACACATTCATGGAGCACGAAGGAGGAATGGGGGGAGCTTGAAGGATGAAAATCCTTTATTCAGAACAGGAAAAATGCGGGAGCTTTCGAGCAGAAAGAACGTTTTTTTCACTTCTCTCCAGCATAAACTAATAGAAGTTGCATTTGATTGAATCTTATTGCACAGTATAGTATGCAATCTAAAGCAAAGTACTTAATTGAAATAATTTTAAAAAATGTTAAAGAATCTTTTTATTCTCACAAAACGTGATCACATTTTCAGAATTTGCTAAAGAAGACAAACAGTTTCTTCAAGAAAAGCACCCCTTTGTACAGAGTTTATGCTCAGCCATCCAGTGTGAAAAGTGAACATGTTAAAAAAAAAAAAAAACACCAACAAGGTTTTCCTTTTATATGGTTCTATAGCTTTTGATATTTTAGAAAATGAGATGGTAAAAATCTTGTTATATTTTTGGGAAACTTGGAAAAAAAAATATGTAAAAATTCCAAGTTCTTTGCTGTCTAGGTTTAAGGCAAAACAGACAAATATTTGTGATGCATTTTCATATGTGAAGCTTCACACATTACAGCCCAACATGATTTCAGCTGTTGGGGTAGATCTCACCTTGCATGCTGCTTTAAAATACAACCGAAACATAACCAGGTGGTGGAACAGAGGGAGAGCTTGAGCCCTCTTCTGCTCCCTTTTGTTTCATGGCCTGCACTTTTCACACATCCCCATCTCGAGCCTCTCCTCCCTACTTTTCTCCCTTCTGTCAGGTAACCACTCCTTTTTCTCTGACCACTGAAGGAAGATAATCTTTGCCGGTCTTGGTCAGTTAACCGAGAGGATTGACTAAAAGGGCCCGCCAATCAGTTTATTCCAATCAATTAGCCCCCTTTTGCTAAGAGCCCTGGCTTAGCAGAACTAGCCGTAATCAGTGGTTCAACCTCATCATTAGCTGTAATTCTACCCCTGATGTGGCTTCAACTCCTTATTCAGAGGCTCTGTCTTGACTGGGGGTGGAAATATGGTGCCTTGGGCAGGAAAGGCTGCCTTCTCTTTATGCAGAGCAGATGCTTTTCTCTATTGATTCTATCCATCGTCACCTCGAGATCTCTTGGGTTGAGAGAAGACCTGAGGAACAGAGGAACAATCCTGTGAAAGGAGGTGTAAGGCGAGCAGTGGATGTGTTAATGAGGAAAAAGGAAGTTGAATTCTCACAGTCTAAAAAAGATTACGCGTTGCATACCGCAAGCGTTTTCATGATGACTTCATACAAGGGATCAGTCATCCTCATTCTATAGACTTCAAATGTAGATCTTTTTGAGTGCTTAAAACATTCACTCTGCTCCATCACATGGTTGAACACCTCTCCCTTTCTTTGCTGCTTAACTTGTCAATCAAGCTCTACAACTGACTGAAAAGGCAAATAATCAGCTTTTTGAAATTAGTCGCCATTATATAGAGTCCCGTTACATCCCTCCCACTCCTTTTCATGCAAGACCCAATGCAGGTGGATCCTCTAATTAGATGAATCTTTTAATACGAACCCCACACGTTCCTTCCCAATTGTTCGGCCACCGTCCCTTTCATTACAGGCTCGATGCCTCTGCTTTTGTGTCCAAATCTACAAGACCTGTGCTTCCAATGATTCAACTATTTCTACTGACACGCTACACATGGGCTTACTCTCATCATTGTCCGTGGGGTCATGCTCCAGTGTGCCAGAGCTGTTGACCCTTACAAATGAATTCATGTCACATTGAGAAAGGCTTGATTGGGTTTTAACAAGGGCCAAAGTTCCTGGCCTGAAAGGGCGATGAATGAAGATAAAGAGAAAGTAGATGTGAGAAGAAATTTGAGAAAACCAACACACGAGAGACTGGAAGGAAAGGGTCCTTTAATGGAAGGACTTACCCAATAGATTAGCATGACAAGGTGATGTAGGCTTTGAACAAACGTGCTGGTTTAAGAGAGCTCTCCTTGATTAGTGTACTGTACCTAAGGAGGGAAATCCTGAGAAGAACTATTGAGAATATCAAGAGTGATATAATTTGATCCATAGTCACCTTAGTAATCTGAATATGAATCTGGATCTGAATCTGTTTTAGTCCAACTCATTGTTGGTTAACCTCTCAAAACTTCTAGGACTCGTCGGTGCGTCCAGACTTACAGTCCTCACTCTTGTAACTACATACGCTTCCTGTTTAGTTTGACTGTAGTTGCTGAATAATTAATAGTAGTTACTGAATTATATAGTTTAATATGAATAACTGAATAATAAGCTGAGATTTTAAGGGGTTAATAAAAAATCTTATTAGCAGCAATCAAAAACTACAATAAAATACGTCTATGTTTGTTTTACAATGATTCACAGTAGTTCAAAAACAAACTTAGGGACATTTACCAACAGAGATCATCGCCATATTCTTTGCAAAGCCGACTGAAAGTAAACAAGAGTCAATAACAACCCGAAGTAACAACTTTTTGGTGCAGAATAACCAAGGACGTCAACATTTCTGTGTAAAAAGATCTATCAGACCAGATGCAACAATCATCCTACACCAATCAATCCCTCAAAGTGATATAATTATCAGGTCAGGAGGGGAACGGCTGGTGAATAAAAGACACCACCTTTCTCCCACCCCCTACTCATAGCCCACCATTATACCCCACCAACAACAGGCCAATTTGTCCGCGAGGCCCCTTGTGCCCACACTCCCTGCCGAGTTATTTAGCTCCTCTCCTGCACTTCAATGGCAGGTACTGATTAGAGGGGCTGCAATCTCCCTCCCCTTTTTCCAAAAAGAGAGGGAGAGAGGAAAAAAACTAGCCCCTTTCTTCCAGGCAATCTTTAATCTGATTACAGGCTTTCTACAGCTTTTCAGACAAGACCAGCCTTGCGGGACAATGGAAGACCAAGTGGTTTCACACACAGCCTCTGAACTATGTGATCCAAGTGTGGAAACTCATGGTGCTCTCCCTCGGCTGGTAGTCCCTTTCAGGTTACACTATAGCTGGGTCAGCCCACCTGTCGCATAGGGTCGGGAGGGGGGATTAACGAGGACATCTCTGTTACAGGGTCAGCTCCCTTTTTCCTTGCAAAACCTGCCGCCCCTCCCTTGCGCCATCCCCTGCAGACATGTTTGATTAGGAAGAGGAGATTTGACCTAGGCTCCTTCGCTTTTTGCCCACTCGGTTCGATGCATCGTGTTTTTCCTCCAACCCATGGGAAAGCCTCCGAAAAACCAGTGCAAAAGCCGTCCCGCCCACTGCAAACCCCCGCTGTCCATCTCATTTGTACCTGGTAATCCCCCCCAAAAAAACCTGAGCGAGCTGCTGCATATCCTCCCTGTCAAGTTTTTTTTCCCCTTGTTTGACTTTCCTCCTGAGAGGCTCACAAATGGAGAATTTCTCAGAGAGCCACTGCAGGATGCTAGGCTAATGGATGTGAAGCTAAACTAAGGGATGTAGGTCTCCAAAATCCATTTCGGAGAGAGAATGGAGAAGACTGATGGAGATTGTGACAAATAAATGAAGATGCATTGTTTAAATACTAGGAAAATAAAAGTGTGCAATGTGTGATTTATGAATGCATGGAAATTTATAACAGATTCACGTTAACAGGGTTGGATGGGTTCACAAACTTGGGAACTGGACAATGTTTCTGAACAAAAATTCATCCAGCGTATAGTCTGCACAATGTTTGTAATGATCATAAGTAGGAACCTGCTAGATGAAATTTGAATATGTTATATAATATATTTGTTGGTGGTTCTTTCTTTATATTATTTCTCTGTTTTAATTTCAATCTATTTTGTTTTTTAGCTTCTTTTTTTTTGGAAAGGGGAAAAGGAAACATTTTTCTTGTTTTTCTTCTCATCACATTAATAATACACAATTTTTTTTGTATTTTATTAAAGGATCTCTTTTTTTTTAAACCTTGAACAAGTACAAATTCAAGTATTATTCCTTAATGCATGTAATATCTACTTACAATCTGGCTGTTAGATATTCACAAAACCCTTATGTGTATTTTAAGTCCATTAAATGTCATGGGGATTGATCAGGAAATAACCCCATTGACCCTGTTTGACCTCTCTACAAGGAGTCAATTTCCATAAGAATAGTGGAATTGAGTCGGACCCGAGGGTGACCAACAGGCTTATCACCAACAGATTTACTGGAGAATTCAGTTTAATATTGACATTCAATAATTATCATTAAATTTGGACTGTACTGTGTTTCATAACCACACACAAGTCTGATGTTAGAGTAGCTGAGGTACTTAAGAAAATCTTTATCTTAAAACCTTCCTTTATTTGTTTATTTATTTATTGGACTGAATCCCACCTGTTGTGTCCCATTGTAATAGCTCATTAATGTTTATTTAAAATGGAAAACTTAGTGTAACACCCATCCAATTAACAGATCACAGAGGGCATAACATACAGTAACACGCTATTGCCAAACACAATATTACTCTGTTCTAATGAAATAACACCATAGAGGCACTGCAAAAAAAAAAAAAGAGAGTGAAAAAAATCCACCACTTGCTGAACATACACACATGAGGGCTGAAGAGTGTGGTGTTGAGCCATTTGATCTTCGACCTCCACCATGTCTGTGCACTTAGCTAAACAAACAGTTTGGGAGCCACACAGGGGCTGAACAGCTGGCATAAGGGCAAAACAATAAGGTGACCCCTTCAAACCGCATGTCATTGTGCAAACCCTCTTAACGACAGAGGGCCAAAAAGAAAATAACAGGGTCCAACACACACCTAGTCTCCCAAAATTGTAGGCTTTGTCTCTTACATCACTATAGCCCATAGAACCATACTGGTATTTATTCATTTATTTGTTTAACTAGTTAGCTAGCCAGCCCACATTTGGGATGCTCATCAGTTCAAACTTTCATCAAAAACGCCATTGAATGTCTAATACAATTTGGATAGTCTATACAGTCTATAAGCAACTCAATATAATTTGATGGTCTCCATCGGAGGTCTGACTTAGTAAACACAAAAGTGAGCTCTTTTAAACCACCTTAAACAATCAATCAGATAAACTCACTATATAAAGTTTTTCATTAGACCAGTTTCACATGGATCTGTGCAAATTTAATGATCTTTAAACCATTATTTGGCAGAAATCTATTGTGTGCAGAAAACTAGGATGGGTAGAACAGGTAAGAGGTGGACTGATGCCACTTTATTATCGAACTCAGATGTAAAAAACTCAGATTTAAAAAAGAAAAAAAAGAAGAAAAAAAAAAAGACTGGCACTTACACGTCCAATATATAAGAGGTCATTACAGAACAGGCATATTTATGTTACTGACAGATTTCACCTGAAAGGATTCAGATGTAGGCTACATGATGCATCTCCTTACTTCAATTGTTACACATTTTATATTATAAAATGATATTGACATACTGCACAGAAAAAATACTAGCTTGTGCTTGCATTCACAAGTCATGGCACCGAATGAATATTTAAAACTTGTTGGCTGTTTAGTGTCCGCAAATAACCAGATTCCAGGCAAAACTTCGTAGATATTCTAACGAGGAAGAGCGATTTAAAAAATAATATCATACAAGCGAAGTGGTAAGAAATAAAAAGCTTGGAGCGCTAACCCTGGCCCTCGCCCCCAACATTAACACCATGCTGCCTCGGTGTTAAGCATAACAGCCAAATATTAGCCTACTAGTTCACAGTTTCATAAAACGGAGGCCCTATTGATTAACTGCTACCGTCATGCAGCCTAGAAAATTTAAATTATAGGTTAGTGGTAAAAATAATACGTGAGCAAAAGTCATTGGTCAATAGAAGTAGACTATAATGTCAGAGGCAGCTGAGAAACTCAGCCAATATATTAGGTTCTTTAATATAATGAAGTGCTTGTGCAGCTCGTCTTCAGCTTCCTCAGCCCCTGAAGACACAGGCTCTGCCCTGTAGTCTTCACATGTCGAGTCCATGAGAAATGACAACTATGCCATAGTGGGGCATCATGTGGTCACTCTTCTATGGAGAAGTTAGACTCGGACCTGTTGAGGAAATTAAAAAAGATTAAAAAAAATTACAGGATTTCTTACAGGAAA
>JAOUQW010000004.1:6121731-6148852 GCA_028565825.1 Olivaichthys viedmensis
ACTCCGGTGTCAGCGCTTTGTAACAGTCAGAGGTAAAGCTGTTCCTTTAAGTTTTCCGCCGTGGGAAAGTCTTCAGGGCAGAGGAGTTTATGCTCTGTGGTTTATCAGTAACAAGACAAGCTGCATTTTTTATCTTATTAACTTAAGAGAGAGAGTGAGAGAAAGAGAGAGAGAGAGAGGCTGGTGAGGGAACGACTGTATGATGTGATGCGGCTATAACAGCACGCCCCATCGCCCCATTCCTGACATACTAATGAGGTATTTGTATTTAAGGGAAACCGTGTATTCACAGATATCTTTGCACATTAATGTAAATAACAATATAACATACGTAAGTTCAGAGACATTTGTGATGCGTTTCTTATTGATGGATCATGATGCATTTGTCAATAATTATGACACTAATCTTTTAATGACTAATGATGTCACAGGTGTGAATCTCACAGTGTTTAAAAAGCGGGGAATTTGCCATCATTTAGTCAAAGTGATGAGACCCTTGGGTGAGTGGAGAAAAGTCCAGTCACAGACTCAGTTTACTACTACAAGATATATGATCAGCAGACTGTGAGGGGAAGCTTCATAATGCAGTCGGTTGGCTTTGAACTACATTACATAACGTGAAGGTTTTTTTTGTTTGTTTTTTTCATCTGTCAAAGACAGGTACATAGCATTGATGAGTTATGTTGGCAATTTAGTCTTTAGGCCTTGTGAAAAAGGGCTGCGTTTCATTTGTCAGCCCTTATCTTGTACACATCACCTGCTAAATTGCCCAGGTGTCTGCGACTGTAAGAAATAATGATTGATAAAGACAGCCTCTGTTCCTTTTACATTTTATCACAGATTTTTCATCTTTACGTCACATCATTGACTTTATTTCCAGGAAAACCAATGTCATGTGAACGCATCGTGATCATAAGTTATGGTATGGTTTCAATTTAAATAGATTACAAAAGTTATAAAAATGTCCAGAAAGCAAAATATACATTACAAATACAATCATATTAAAAGTTCTGTTCATTTATACGATGTACTTTGTGACGTCTAATTTTGCATGTGTGTCAAAAGCACAGCTGTTGTACAAGAGGTGTGTGTGTCACTGGCAAAGGGTATGTAGCTCTGCCCTGATTTTTCGGAAGGAAGGACGCTTTCTGGGGTCGTACTGCCAGCAGCGACACATGATGGCATAGATCTCATCTGGACAGTCATTGGGAGTTGTCATACGATAGCCTGTAAATAACAATGAGACATCATATATGAAATATGTGGAATCATATTTACAGTCATTATTCATTAAACATCAATAAACATCTGTTCTCCACACATGCCGTATTTTTAGGACTGTAAGTCGCAGCAGAGTATAATGCATACCTTCCTATATTCTGTCTGCTTAAAGAAAATATAGTATACATGTCACTTTGTTGTGCAAGTCATATTAAATGTACTAAGCAATTTTATTTTAAACTATGGCAACTACAGATTACAATCTGTTTTCAACCACTGTTTATCAAAGAATAATGTTCAACAGTTCAGCTTGCTCAGCCAAATAAAGTTCAACATTTCAAAAACGGACTTACAGTTTACTGATAGGATAGCTACAGCGCATCCTAGTGGCAGCTGCCCTATTGAAAATATTTTTACTTGCACAACTGCTTGTCTCTCAGCTCTCAGCTTAGCTGAGAATATAGGTTTCGATTAGGCTACAGTTTGGTGATTTATGCTTCGCAGGACAATTGTGTTTTTGTTAACAAGCCTAATGATTATTCAACTGTATTACATTGCAGACTTAAAATATTACAATGACGAAGAACAAAAAATATGTTGTGCAGAACCTATAGCATATACATCGCTTTGCTGTAGCAAGCGTTACTATTCTCCACATAGTAAGCATGTGTGTTATGCTTGATTGCGTTATGTATTGGGAGGGGTTTTGGTTGTCAAATGTGGCTTGGAAAAATTAATGCCTCTACACTTTTGTAACAGCTGGTTAAAATGCATCTCAGCCCTCCTGAAGTGGTTTGAGTGATCATATATAAATCTGTTTTAAATGCATCTTGGGTGCAATAACACCTGCATTTTTATATGTATATAATCCTGATACTCAAGACGCATAAAAACAGCCAAGTGTAAACGAGGTCAAAGTGACATTGTGTGCGAGTCTTACCTTTATCTACCTCATCCCTGGTCTGCTGATTGTTCATGCTGGTGTACGGTGTTACTCCTCTGGAGAACGTCTCCCACAGCAGCACTCCGAAACTCCATGCGTCACTCTCGCTAGTGTAGCGCCCTGAAACACAGCCAGGGGGAAGCAACGAGTCACTCACAGCCGTCTGAGGCTCACCAAATCCAAATCTCCATGTGAGAACAGGCACGGCAAGAGATATTACAGATGAGCTCTGGTTGGAAACCGGACACCTGACAGATTTCTCTAATGAGGCATTAACGCTCGCCAAATATCCTTATGAGCCAACCATCTGCTGGAGATTATTCAGTCTGTCTATAATCTCCTGCTCAGTGTGACATACGTGGCACAATGCCACAATTAATTTTTTTTTATGACAATAAGCAAAGTGCCAAGAGCTTGGAACTGCGGGGAGTGTGGCCTCTTTCCTGTTTTACGGTGTTTAAAGTGTGGGAAAGACGTAGCTTTGTGGGGCTGTACCGTAGTTGAGGGCCTCTGGTGCAGTCCATTTGACTGGGATCTGTTTCATGCCGCCAGTGGCTGAATACACGCCGTCCTGCTCCTCACGCGACATGCCGAAATCACTGATCTTCACCACACTCTGCTCTCCCACCAGACAGTTCCTCGCTGCCAGGTCCCTGTGGGAGAGAGAGACAGAGAGAGAGAGAGAGAGAGAGAGAGAGAGAGAAAGAGAGAGTGATGCATGGCTGGATGGACATTAAAGAAAGGACAAGGCTCAAGACAAAGACAGACAGACACCTGTAGATAGATAGATAGATAGATAGATAGAGAGACAGATAGGATAGAAAAAAGAACAGGAATGAGAGAGCAAGACAGACAGACAGACACCTGTAGATAGATAGATAGATAGATAGAGAGACAGATAGGATAGAAAAAAGAACAGGAATGAGAGAGCAAGACAGAAAGACAGACAGACACCTGTAGATAGATAGATAGATAGATAGATAGATAGAGATTTGAGCTCATTATCCACTCCTACGTCAACACTGCTTTCAGAGGGTTTCCCTTTCAGAAAAGATTCCAAGTAGAACCCCTTTAGAAAGCTAGAACCATTAACCATCCAAAGAACCACTTGTGTACTAGATGTCATAAAAATCAAAACATGTTTAAAATTTTTGGGGAAAGTACTAAAAAGATATCTGATCATTTTGGAGTGAGACTGGAAGGCTTAAGATTTGTTTACCATCTAACCACCGGATCATCTGTGCCAATAATGGATTCTGAACATTTCTCAGAAAGTGCAAACTGGGGATAAAATCAAGATAAAAAACATGTAGTTTTTAAAACATTTCTCTCTTTTTCTCTCTCTCTGCGTTCTCCTCCCTTAACAACCCTTCTCACCGATGGATGCATTTTTTGCTCTCCAGGTACTCCATGCCAGACGCTACGTTCTCTGCCATCTTGATTAGCATCTTTGTCTTCAGGTTGTGTCCCTCTGAACGGAGGAAGGACAGAAAGTCTCCCCCTGCCAGCACAAATTCAAACACAGCCAATGAGCCGAGTGGCACTTTCACACTATGAACACAGTGATGTCTAAGACGCTTCATTACCTTGCACCAGCTCCATGATTATATAGATGGGCTGTTTTTGCGTGCAGACACCGATAAGTTTCACTATGTTCGGATGGTCATACTGTTTTAGAATCCTTTAGAAACACAAGGAGAGATTCAGTTGCACTGCTTGTGTGTGTATAGGAGAGAGAGAGAGAGAGAGAGAAAGAGAGAGAGAGAGAGACTGAGTGAGCGTTTATACCGAGCTTCCATGAGAAATTTATTTTTCAGTTCTGTGGGAAGGCTTTCACGGCAGGCTTTCACCGCCACCGCTGTGTTGTCCGAGCGCAGGCGGCCGCTGAATACCTCACCAAAGTTCCCCTTCAACCACACACACACACACACACACACACACACCCATACACACACACACACACACAGACACAAAGCACACAAAATCAAAATCTAGTTTAATTAGCCGAGTGAAATCTCACTTAAAAGTATTTGACATGGACCGACACCACCATTGTAATAAGCCAAAATGAAGAAGAGTAGGAGCTTACATTGCTGAAATTTTTCAAATCACCATATCGGGCCATTTTGAGATTTACATCACC
Organism: Olivaichthys viedmensis; assembly: GCA_028565825.1. Lineage (NCBI taxonomy): Eukaryota > Metazoa > Chordata > Actinopteri > Siluriformes > Diplomystidae > Olivaichthys > Olivaichthys viedmensis. Next base: position 6,126,039 of record JAOUQW010000004.1, read on the forward strand.
CTTCGGTGATATTTTAATCAGCATTTCTTGCATCTGTAACATCTATAAAACTTAGCACTTACAACCAAGACTGTTAATGACTGCCATTAACTCTTAGGCTGTCTCAAATCACATAAGTGCTCTCGTCGTTTTTAGTGCAAGAAGTGTGTTCACACTGTGAAGCTGCACTATTAATTCTCGGATGAACTGCTGAAAAATGTGGAATGCTGGGCTTTTTTTTGCACTCAGCAGTTGCAGCTTGCTGTATGTAGCCGAAGAGGGGGGGGGCGGTTTTGAATTTTCGGAAATGGCCGACGCTCAGAGCAAAAAAGCCATTACACTAGAGATAGAATTTAGGAGAAAAAAAAGCTTAGGGAGAACATTTTGCATTTTAAAATTGGTTAAAAAAGTTATTCCTGTGGAGCCTGTTCTGACGGGTTAATAAAGTGAGGCACCGCGCTTTATACCTACAAATATCCAGGTACTTCATAATCGAGTACATAGTGTATAGTCTAACCACATAGGACAGAGAAAGCACGCCACTCGCACAATGCTTTCGTAATTATCAATACGCGTCTTCCCACAAGTCCTATCAACAGTGGTCTCGTGTATGTGAAGCATTTTTCTCTCCGCTTCGTCTCCATGTCTGCATGCTGCGCGAGTGGTTGTGTCACGCCATTAAAAATACATATAACCATAATATTTGTTTAATAAAAGATATTCTGTTTATAGGCCAATAGCATTTCTGAATTACGTTTTCATCTTTAATCAATCATCTGTATGGTCAATAAATTAGACTACAGTTGAGTGCAAAAGTGTGCATACCTTTAGGAAATAATGAAAACAAAGAAATCTATGTTAACCAAAACAGATGTAGCAAAAGTAATAAAATAGGTCAAATAGGGATAATGTTAAGACATAAAAAATGAGAGAAAAAAAACGTCAGTTAAAAATTTCCCTTTCGAATGTGATATAAATATTCACCAATAATTTGTATTCCCACCCTTCCTTATTTTCCCCATGTCAAGTTCTTAGTATAGTGTTTAGGTTTGACATCGAATATGGATTTGTTAACTGTTGGCCATCTGTGTTGACCCCTGCCATGGACTCTGACTATGATTTTTAGAAAACCCCAAATAAATACACCACAGGTTTGTCATTAACATTAATCTAATGACTATAATTGCATTTGCTCAATGCTGGGATACATAACATTCCATTGGTTTGCTCTTAAAAGGCTTTATATGGATGGCTTACTTACTCAAACCAGCCACTAGCATCTTTAAATGACACACCTGATAAAGAGCCGTTATTGATCTGTGTACTTACCCGCCCGATGCTTTGGCCAAGGATGACATCATCATGCTCCAAGACCCACTTGTCCTTAAAGGGAAGAGAAGACAGCACCCAAACAACAGAATCAGGGGAGATGTTGCAGTTCGCCACAAATTTACCCCGTGTTTCTCAATCCCAGGGAAATAAGAGTGTGTATCCCTCCTTCAAAGACGTTATAGTGTGCATCTCGATACCTGATCAACACGAGCATTGTATAAAAGGAACATTTAAAGCAGCCAATGATGGGATGCAATGTAATATATGGTGATACAGTGTCTTTTAGTATAGTGTGCGTGTTGTGGGCTGTGTGTGCATTCCCGAGAGATGAATGTTGGAGAAAACAACCCAAATATTTTTCCTGCATGTTCCTTCTTTTACACAAAAGGCTACGGCTTGTGGGCATCAATTGACTGATATATGTAAGTAAACCAAATAAATAAATAAATCAAGGTGAAAAGTAAGTTAAGTAAAAAGTGCTGAGGGGAGCAGCGTTGAGTGGAGTGCTACCTTTGGGATGGGATTTTTCAGCACTATGTCTGTCCTCCTAGTGACGTTTCTGTGGGAGTTGAGGAGGTGGTTCATGAGCAGCGGTATAGAGCGGAAACCTTCACCGTCCAGACGATACATACCCTTAATGCACACACAAATACGTACACATGATGGAACGAATTTTATTTATTTATTTATTTATTTTAAACACGGCGAGAGGCAAAAATTAAATTGACACAATTTTCACAGTTATGCATTTTGTAAACCGGATGTCCACATCACCCCACTTTGTTTGAATAATCAGCAGTGAAATGGACACCCTTCTGTATGAGCCCTATGAGGGTTGGCTCAATCAGGCTAGTTAAACAACATGTTAATATTGCAGCCAGACAAAAAAAGAGAGAGGCTTGTGAGGGAACGACTGTTTATAGCTGTTATAACGTAAGTGATAACGGACTAACTTGTTTCGCCGACGTTCCACAACATTAATTGTAACTATAAACGGATTTTAAAAAATACAACGCGTCTTTCTTTAATAAATACAAACGTGTCATTGTTGGCAAATTGATGTGGTATAAACGTAATAAAACACTTCGGACATGCTGTTTTTGGAAAACATTTTCTGCACACCCTGTCATGTAACACATTCTAAAAATACCCATTTACCTCTGTGTTCTGAATGAGGAAGTGGCGACACTGCCCACCCCAGTGCACAGACAGCACATACTCCTGTTTGCCTTGGCTCTGCCTGACCAGGAAGTCTCCATCGTTCTTGAGCAGCTCCTGGACTTCGACGCGTGGAATGGCACCATGGTACCAACACTGCTGACACAGAGGCTTTTCCACCTCGGGCACCGGAGATAAAGCAGGTGGCACCTGGGTAACATTGTAAAACACACTATTCTACACAACAGGACATGGATGGGCTACATTAGAATAATTACAACTAGTGATGCGCCAATATAAAAGAAAGACCAATCAAAATAGAAATATTCTGCTTTCATCATTTTTAGCTACACTCACACAAGGTCAAACATTTGTTTTTATGACATTTCCTCACATTCCTCCACCTGAAAGTGTATTTATACAATATACAACTGAACTTGCATTTCTGATACAGTATATGCAAAATGCAATTATTTAGTATCTGACAGGCAAATGAAAACAAAAGCTTATTCCCTCATCCTTTCCTGATTGTTGAATTATTGTCAATTGAATTGCATTATAAGCTATAATAGGATTCTGTTAACCAGGTGATAAGCTTGCGAAGTGTCTATCCAGCATTGTAAACTGGATTAAAAACAGCTTCCTGAAATTAAACGAAGATAAACTACAGTTAAAAGGAAGACTTAACTTCCTGATATGCTAAAAGACAAATTATTAACTCAAATTGGGAAATCTTGCTTTACAGGTAAAATGTGAGGTGAGGAAACTTGGTCTTATCCTGGACTCGCCTAATGCACACATTAATAATGTCACTAAAACGGCCTTCTTCCACTTTAAGAGCTTTGCTAATCACCGAGTTCAGCCCCACAAGATGCATTATGCATTTGTTTTTTTTCTCCCAAATACCAAAGCACGTTAAACTGGTCTACCTAAAAGACAACAGAGAAACTCTATCGGGTACGAAATTCTGCAAATACAGAATAATTAGGGTATTTTTTATCTATTTTGGTCTCTTTTATTGGGCTACCAATTTCAGTGTCTGATTGGATATGTACCAAATCGTTGGTAATGATCATCTGGTGCAGGACTTTTAAATGTCTGGCAGACAAAACATAAAATAAGTGCCCCGAAGTTATGGACTTCCTCGATACATTCATCAGACTCCCTTAATTAAGTGTTTAAGACACTAAACACTCTTTAAAATGGAGCTTTTTATGTCTTACTTTTATTATCTGCACTTAATTTGTACTTATGACTGTTTTAACATCCATCTTTTATTGTTATTTGCACGAATGACATTTTGTTGCTTTATTTTATTTGCCTTTCTACTTGTTACTTTTTATTTTAATTCATTATTTTTTTACTTAAAGCAGTTTGAACCACAGTCAATGTATAAAGAGTGCTATATAAATAAAGGTTTTTCTTATTATTATGGAAAGAGAAAGAAACCCTAGAGAAGACTCACCGTGTACTTGGGTTTGAACAGGCTGCTCAGGTGGTTGATGATGCTGTCCATGCCGGGGACCTTGTAGTCTTTGTCACGCTCCTGAGTGAATGGAAGAGCAGATGATAAGTGCATGATGGGATATGCTGTGGGACACGTCCTCTAAGCATTTGAGATGATGAGATTGAAACCAAACGTTTTGCAGGTGCAACATGGTCAGCCTGCAGAGGTGCAGAGTCCGCCATAACGTCTCTCTCACTGTAAATTCAATCATGCTCATTCATTTACACCTGGCAAACCTCACACCATACTTAAGAGAAAAGAGAGCATTGCCTGTTTTTTCCCCCCATCCATAAGTAGGTACCAAAGGCCTTTTTTAGAAGCCTTACAATAGGCCTTCATCTCTCATACTCTGCCTTAGTAGCTTCTCTTTGGCAAAGATACACAACTCCCTCTTAAACTAATAATGGAGGGAACAGAGCACAACGGCAAGCAGTAAAGGCAGCGCAAGTCATTGCCTCGAGGAAATACAGCATACAGAAACAATATCCTAAGCAGCTCATTTAGCCGTGGAAAATTCAGCATTTCTGGGCTGCAGAAGCAATAAATCCAGAGTGCAGTCCAGCGGCAAACCCCTCCGGCTAACACAAATATAGGAAATGTGGCCTTTTTTAAGCCTATAATCTCGCCCAACCGGAACAGTGCAGCTATAACGGCTACTTTTAATGTGTCAGCCTATTGTAAATGCACACTGAAAAATGGCATATTTCTGTGCCTGTATCTGTGAACTAGGACATCCCGTTACTGTGATTCACAGCCATGAGCTAATGGCTTTAAATCTTCAATCTTGCGAGAAATGTCTGAAAAACCGTCAAGCAATCCCTGCAGCTATTCAGTCTGGTAAACTGACGTAGTTTGATCCTTTTAATCTTCCAAGAGCTTTAAAATTTCAGTGGTCGAGTGGTTGACTGGAAGGTTGTAAGCTCAAATCCCAGGGCTGCCAAGACCCGTAACCCTGAACTTTTCAGCTCTATGCCTGGATTAGACTCAATTTTAAGTGTCTGCCAAATGGGTAAAAGTAAATGTAGAAGTTAGAATTGACTCAGAGATTTTTTCCAAAACATTGCATCACAAACTTTAGGTGGAATCATTCAGCCTCAAGTGTGAACAAGGTTTGCATTTGCACCAGGCAAACTTTTCTTATTGGGGACCAGACTAAAAATATATATATATTGTTTTTTAAAGTCACTGACCAGAGGCTATATGGATTTTTTTTTTTTTTTACTTTTATGTCAGTATATAGGGGCTCTCTGAAAATGAGACACTAGTCTCACTAGGGTTTCAATGCTTGATAATTAATAAATTAATTAATTAATAGCTTAATATTAAGGTTCTAAGCAATTTCTGCAGTATGGTTGAACACATTTTTTAGGTTTCACTCACTAGTTAGATTCCTTTACTACAAAAAAAAAAGATTCCTGGCAAGGTAAATAGACAAACTTCCATCTGAACTCTGAATTAATCTAAATGTTCATTTAGCCACAAGTGTGCCTTGGTCATAAGTGTGAATGCACACTGAAAGATGTCATATTTTTGTGCTTGTATCTAGGCAGTGAACTAGGACATCCTGTTACTGTGATTCACAGTCACAGGCAAGTTAACAAGTGTGACCAAGAAAGGAGCGAGACCCAGAACAACCGAGACCAGAACAAGACAAACACTTTTACCAGTCACAACCAAGACCAATACTAAAGAGTACAAGATTAAGATCGCAGAACAAGCACACAGCTCTGTGTTTGTCTTGGTTCCATTGGAAAATTCTTCATCGTTTACATTTTCTAAACTGTATTATAGACGAGGAGGCCGACATTGCTGCCCTGAGCAGGCTGCAGTGAAGAAGCATCGGCAAGATTTCAGTAATAAAATTTAAAAAAGATTATTAAAATGTAAAAAAAATGTTTATTTGGGGCATTGTTATCTTTGTCCTGACCATATTTGAGACTTATGGTCAAGAACAAGACAAGATCGAGACAAAAATGGGCTCGAGACCAAAATCAGAGCACAGTGATATCGATACCGGTCTTGAGAACTACAACCATGATTAATGTATAGGGCTACATGTCATTAATATTTTGAAGAGGGGGGAAGAGAAAGAGATGATCTATTTTTAGATTCGGTTTTACTTGACAGCAACACCCAGTGTTCAAACCAGAAATTTAATTTTTAACTTTCTTAATAGCAGGCCTTTCATTTCATTTTTAAAATAACTCAAGGGTCATTTCAAAAATGGCGGCGGGCCGTGGTTTGGACATCCCCAAACTGTATATGAAACTGAATATGAATGCTGCAACACGCTAATACCAGGGGAATCCAGAAAGCCCCCTACACAGAGAGGGTGGTGGAGTTGGCACTTTTGCAAATATCTGAATCAACAGGGTTACATAATGCTGGACTTGAAACAGAAGTGAGAGAGAACAGCGCAGTCATTATATCATGGATTTGTTTACTGACTGTTACAAGATCCCTATATGACTGTCTTTGTTGGAATAGCAGACTTGGACAAAAATTTGAGGAATGGTATTTGAACAACGGGCCTCGTCATAATGCTTAAAAAATGTCTGGATTAAAGCAAACTATACCAAGTCACATGAACTTACACCCACTGTTTCACAGTCATATTCAAACCCTGATTACCAAAACACAACATACGGACTGTCAAAGGCTTCTCACTGCCTAAGGCCTATTGAGAAGCGAGTGTGTCGTCTAAAGAGACTTGACTTACAGAGGTGCTGGAGTTAAGAGAGATCCGGTCATCGTCCAGGCCCAACGTTGGCGCATCATGGCTGCCGAGACTCTGAAGTTTATCAGCCAGCAGCCTGCGCTGGGCCTCGAGCCGGGCGCGTGCCACCATCGATATCACCACCTGCTGCCTGCTGTCCTCCAGAGCATTGCGCTTGCTGAACTGGTACACCCTGGTGAACAGAATAGACAGCGATAGCGTTTACCATTCTGCACTAGTAACCATGGGGCTGGGAGTTCAAATCCCAGAACTGCCAGAGAACCACAGCTGGGCTCTTGAGCAAGATCCTTAACCCTCAACTCCTATGTGTGGATTGGATTCTGCCTCATTTGTAAGTTGCTCTGGATAAAATTGTCCCCCAAACAAATAAATGTAAAACACTGGTATAGATGTTACTCACTGGTAATCCCTGGTTATTAAACTGGCCGCTCTCAGATCCTAATCAGACTCTAAACGAGTACTCTATTAAAGGCAGGTGCACTTAAGTAAGAGAGTAAACCAGTTAAGCCCGTAGATAAAAGACTCATAGACAGTGTAAGTGTTAATTGTAAGATCAGAAGTCTTTTTCAGGTAGATCTAGATTGTTTCTAATAAAATAAAAATCACAAAACATTTCTCAATTGACTTCGTCCTTCGTTAGATTTTCTAATTTTAGAGTTTTTCTTGAAGCGTAACCAAAAATGTTAATATAGGGTGTTCAAAAACATTTCACTGCCAGTGTAGGTGGAAGCACAGACGGACTGTTGAATGTGATTCACTGCTTTACCTAGTCACTGACTTGTTTATGGTTAACTGAAATTACTAATATGAATGAATGGATTTGTTAAGAACTGGTGGCTTGTGGAAAACAGCATGATACATTATAAATAAGCCGTTGATGGAAATTGTCTAGGGTGTTTATTTGGTCATTTTACTAAAACATTTCTTCATTAACTGTAGGCTTTTGAAGAAGTAGTAAGCCTTGTACAGAAAAGACCTCATGTATTTGGCTGTGTTGAATACATAGATATATACATATTAGAGACTTAGATAGGTGACAGAGGGCATACTGCTGAAGCCACGGCTCCAGCTGCGCATACTTTACAGACCCTATAGACTCGCATCGACTTTTGCAAATTTTTAAAGATTTTTAATCAATATAATGCGTTTTTTCATTTGAAAATTTGAAAAAATAGACCCAAAGACCCTAAAATGTGACCTTGTAAAAATTCCCTGCTTGCCTAACTGAACGACAAACAGTCTAACGTAGCTAGATAATGTTTGCCGAGAAAATTAGCTAGCTATCTTAGCTGATGATTCTTTGTGTAATCCCATATAATAGTAAGATAATGTAGTTACTCGCATAACATTTAAAGAAATGGGATAAAACTTTTACATGGATACTTGCACATGAAAGGTCTTTCCACAATATTTAAACTGGGTGTTGTTGCAGAAAAACGTAGCACATTTTTTTTTAAAGCCGGTAGAAGGAGGACCAATATGGCGGCCAAGTGGCTTCACAACACAATCTATAGAATGACGTTGTTACCAATCTGGGTCTCTAATATGTATATCTATGGTTGAATACATGATGAGCCGTGACGCATGTTTAATGGGAATGTTCAGAGTAGTGAGAGTTACAGAGCTGCTCCTGGGCTGCCCATTAATTACACACTACATTAACTAAATGAAACTAAGCGGTAACCTCTAACAGTGCTGGACAGGCGTATAAACTCAGATTAGCCTACCACTTTACTTCATACATCTAATATTCATGAGAGCACACGTCATTATGGGGGTAGAATTAAGAAAAAAATGCAGCACTTCACAGTGAGGATCCTCAAACTGTTTAAGACACTATAAATGGTCTGACTCACACAGCTAATATAGTGAGAGCTCACCTCTGGCCGGCGTGGTCCAAACCCTCCTCGTCCTCCAGGTCCAGCTCCAGCTGGTTAACAGCGGCCTGCTGGGTTCCCAGAGTAGCTGCCATACTGAGCAACTCCTCCTCGATAGCGGTGAGTCTGCCGCGGTGGGAGAGGAAAGCATGAGGAGCAGTCACTCCACAGAGGGGGCACTGTGTGTGGGAGGCTGCATTTATTGTAATACTTGGTTATAAGCCCTTCATTATTAATACAGATCCTCTAAGCTATGCAGCCACTGACAAATGACAAAACAGTAAGACTGAAGTCATATAAAATAAGAAATGCACTAACCATGACTGAAAAAATTTATATATGGCATTTCGAGTCAAGTGCATGGTGCATGCAGGCGTACACACCGATGCGCACTAATGTGTGTAGTGCCTACTGATGCACACTAATGTACATTAATGTGTGTAGTGCCTACTGATGCACACGAATACGTGTAGTGCCTGCTAATTGAGCGTCAACATACACAAAGTACGTATGTGCAGGCCATGTATAATGCATACTCATCTACAGTGCACATTGGAACACACTAACACACTGTGTAGTGCACTAATGTGTGGGGTGCATGGTAATGTGCACTAATATGCGTAGTGCATGCTAATGTACACTAATAAGTGTAGTGCACGCTGATGCATATTAAGGTATGTAGTGCATGCTGATGTACACTAATGTATATTGTGCAAGCCTATTCATACTAATGTGTATAGTGCATGCTGCTGCACACTAGTGTGTGTTGTAAACTCTGATGTGTATTCATTTGTTTAAAGCATGCTGATGCACATTTAATGAGTAGTGCATGCTGATGCATATTCAAGTGTATAGTGCGTGCTTATGTACACTCATGCCAATGCACACTAATGTGTGATGGAGTGTGATTCCTAAACTGGTTTTCACTGACACCACTATCCTGCAGTGTGTAAGAGAGGAAGTGGTGCTGTACCGGTGCTGTATTCCTTCCAGTGTGAGTTCATTGAGTTCCAGCTCCTCAGGCTTCAGATGCTCAGCATCTTCTAGCAGACTGCTGTCAAACTCCACACATGCTGGCACCTCCACTCTCGATCTGTACACGCACACACACACACACAAACACGTGTGTCAGAGTAAACCGTAGACCGAGCATACCCCTACTGACTCCTACTCATCATCATAAATTTCCCATGTTTCCTAGGGCTGATGTTTACTGCTTAAAGGTAAAAGGTATAGATAGGGATTTTGGCAGAAGTTAGCTGAAGCTAGCTGTTTTGAAACTCATACAGCCTCTCCCTTCAGTGTTCACTTTTTAAGTCAAGCCCCAAAACACATGCACATGAGCTGCCTAGGCTAGAACACCTGAATGCTCGTGCAAGAGGTGGAGCTTTCTGAATTGGCAGGCAACATGATTGACTGCCAGGCAAGTAGAGATGCCTCATTGTCCTGATTAGTTATTAGTTGGAGGTCCTTTTTTTTTGGTGGAGTTTTTCCTGTGAGCAGATTTTTTGACAGCTGCTGGAAATGTAAGTTGAACTGCATCAAATATTACAGGAAGTGCTCTGACTGAAAAATTACTGACCCCACCTTTAAATTTAATACTCAGTACTCCGAACAGCCAAGGTAATACCGTTTGTGGTATTTTTAATGATTGCTTTTATAATTGTAGTAATTTTATAATTGCTGTCATATAGTCATCCTCGACAGTAGAAACACTCTGTACCTGCACTAGGTGAAGAACATGTTCCAGCACAAAGATTTTAAATCTGCTGTTTGCTCAATACACCAGGCCGAATAGACAAAACAAGATCAGGAAGGCTGGCTCAGTCCTATAGCTCTGCAGACAGTGATGGAGAAGAGAACGCTGGCTAAGCTCTCAGCCATAATGAGCAACCCTTCCAATCAGCTCCGTGAGACCACCAATGCACAGCAGAGCACCACATGCAGCAGCAAGGCTGCTCTTGCTTCGGTGGTCTTTCTTCCCCGCGGCAATCAGACTGTTTAAAAATCACCCTGAGCTGAGCCATCTATCAATCCGCATGTGTGTGAACAGTATTTCCACTAATTATATGTTTCTTTTTGTCACTGTACTGCATTCATTTCATTGGACTATATGATCTCTGTACATGTACACAAGGTTCATACAGCTTTTCTAAAGTGTCAAGCATTGTCCAGTACTTTAAAGGTAATCCCTTTTTCTGGTAGAACACAAATCAACATTTAGGCTAAATATATGTCTCATAGCTTTAGTGTTTCTCGAGTGTGTGTGTGTGTGTGTTTGTGCATGTGCACTTGAGTGGCAGTGTGTGTCTGTAAGCTTCCCACCAAAATTATTTCTGTCCATCTGCACCAAATATCAAGAGTTACGACATTTAATTGGTATTGGCATACCTACTGGACGGAGCTGTGGAGAGAGTCGAATGAGTCATTTGATGACTAGACTATAATATGACTCAACATCATTAATGGTTTTGAGGGTTAACCGTTGATTTCTGCTGTTAATTACTTCCTTTATTTATTCAGGTACAATTTCTGCCAAACACAGAAATGGAAAACGTTCAACAAAAGGCAGCTAGATTTCTAACTAGAAGGAGTTCCTGAACACAATGAAACGCTGCTAGCTAGTTAGCCAACATTAAACTAGCTTGTAATTACTTAGTTTGTAGTTTGCGTTATTTCATTCAAATGCTGAATTATTTGATACTCGTAGGACGCCCATGCTACCTGCTAATATGCTTTAAGTCCAGTGCAAATATCAGATTGAAGAGGGTCACCACGAACATTACTGTCAATTTGTCACAATCTCACCCTCCCCGATGTCCTTTGCATTCATTTTGGTTCTGTTCCTATTTTAGTCTCCGCCCTTGTTCTGCCTTTGGTTTATGTCCCTATTGGTTTCTAGTGTCTAGTTTACCTTTATTAGTTATTTAAACCCTCATGGTTTTAGTTGCGCGGTCTTGCCATTGTGATAATATTGTCATACCAAGCCTTATCTTTATTCTCCATGCACAACTTTGCCTTATGATCACCTCCAGTAAGCCTGTATTTGGAATTGTCGGCTCTTTTGCCTGTTTTTTTACTTAATGTATGGATTCGGTCTGAACATGCTCAGCGAATGCGTTTATTAAAAAGTGTTCAGTAAAAAAGCCTGCCGTTCGTGACAACAGTGGGCACACAATACACACAAGGAAGCCTTGAACTACTTGTGATATTATGAAACTATGAAATACTTTTGGTTTCCTCAGAATGTAATTTGGTCCACTAATGGAAAATTAAACACTGTCCAGTTGTTTACTCAAAATTAAGCACATTTCAAACCTTGAAAATCCTGTATACACCGCATTTACAGTACAATTCTGTAATCAGTTTGGATTACAAATACTTGTATATGGTGTTGGATTAATACTGTTGCTAAAAGTAGCTGAGGTTCTTGGATTTGGATAGACACGTGTACATATTTAAACATTATTTTATGAGCCCGCTTGTTCTCCCTTGTTAAAAAAACAGAACAGAAGTGAGGGTCCTGAGCATTCAGAACGCAAATTGTTATCTAAATTTAGATAGCCACAATCATAGAACAAAGTTCCTAACGGGTAAGGGCTAGCCAGCCCCGCTGAATGCATTTACAGTAAAAAGAAGAACTCAGAGAGCAGAACAAAGTTCTACCTGTTCTGCTGAATGAAGCTTTCATACTCTCGGTGTGGCTCGATGGATTTGAGGGCGTTGGCCATCTCATTATGAACACACACCACTTCATCCTGGAGCAGACTCGACAGGTCAAAATACTCCTGCAGGATCTCCTTCCTGGGGGAAAAGAGCATTGAATTTGTCCATTCTGGACTCTCAGACCACTTCCTGTTTTTGAAGGTCTTCTGGGTGACAATACAGTAAGAACGCAGCCAACAAATGACTAATTGGCAGAAAAAAAGCAGAAGTTCTGAATGGTTGTCATGGGAAATTCGAAACTAAAAACAGTCAAAGTGATTTGTGTACTTCTTTGTATTTCAACAGCTGGGCCAAAGCAAAAGTTTAAAAAATGCCAGTACAAACGTGACTTTCTAAAATGTGACTTTTTCTGAAATTCTAAATCTGTTGTGTAACTCGGCTCATGTGGCTGTCATTCACGCTCACGCTTCCAAGCTTCACGCTCAACCCTAATGCACTCGTTAACCCTCACAGAGACTAAAGGTAATGCAATAATGGGGCTTTTTCTTTGCGAAAAGGCCTGTATAAAGTGCACAAATGTTAAAGAGCAGGTTATTACAATAGTACAAACGATAATCATCTCAAAAAGGCTTTTTATGTAATTTAATATATACTATATGTAATAAATATTTCATATGGAAAAAACAAACAAACTTGTAACCGAAATACATGTTCAACATATGTAATGTATTAGCAAAAAAATTCCAAATATATTTACTGTATGTCAAAATGTATAGAACATACACTAGCGTTCAAAAGTTTGGAATCACCGGTCATATTTAATGAACATTTAAATATGTCATTATTCTACTCACTAAACTCTTTTATATATATATATATATATATATCTACTACATTGTATAAAATAAACCAGACACCAAAAGCAATTTTTTAGAGGTTTTTGTTTGGTATTTAAAGTATTTTGGGGGAAAAAGGTTATTTAAAAAGTTCAAATGATAAAAAATTGAATGATAAAGGAGAAATTATTTCAAAAGTATCCACATCAAGATTTAATCACCGCTTTCCAAAACAAAAACAAAAAAAACAAAAAAGGCATTCTGGATATTAATTTTTATATTAACATCACTCTTGATACTGTAAAACTTTTTTGGAGTCATGATTCTGGACACGTAATGTTTTGCAGCTTTCTACAAATGATTTGAAACTTAAGTGCATCGACACTGGAATCATATTACAACCATTTTATAGCTGCGTCTGAATCTAAATGGAGTTTCTATTGCTGAAATCATTGATTCCAAAACTTTTGAACCCTAGTGTACATGAAATAGTACATAGTAATATGTAATGTCAGAAATATAGGTAAATGTATTTCAAATGATATCAACACATATTTATAAATATACATAAATATTAGAGATGGCAATGTTATTAACACGTTAATAACACATCAACACATAGATCAGTTTTTAGCGCCACTATTTTTTTATGCTGTTAACACGTTTTCCTAGTTGCTAGCACTTTTTATTTTTATTAAAAAATTTTAAATAAAGGCTACTGGACGTTGAAGAGTGAATATAGTTAGTGATACAGGGATACAGTGCATTATACTGGTAAAAAGGGGAAACTGCGTTTACATGCTCTGACCGTAATGAAAACAGAAGTGAGGCACTATACTGCAGCGTACGCCAGGCATTTCATGGATGTAGCAAAGCAGTGGAACATTAAAAAGAATATTAGCACACCTAGCACAGCTAATGCAGGGAACATTATTGCAGCAGCAAGATAGCTGTCTTTTGAATACCTGCTCTGCACGGTGCAAAGTCTCCAAAGCTCTATTGCAGTGCCTCTACAGATGCCCTATTGATGGGCACTTCAAACACTCTTCACCAATTGCTGCAGAAATAGCACTGCAGCAAGTTGCAAATGTAAAAACCGTTTAGGCAAATAAAAAATAAAAAAACGTAATTAATTTATTTATACAAAGTTATGCGAATAATTACTTGAATTGTTCGACAGCCCTAGCAAACGCATTTCATTTGCATAAGGCACACACTAGCGCTTGTTAAACACACGGAGTGTGTTGTCTCGCTTGAATCACAGCAGCACTGGGGATTTATATCCAAACCCAGAATGCATTTCGACTCACAGAACGAGCGCCATCTCCTCCTGCAGCGTCTGCAGAGCCGTGAGCAGCGCCGGCTGGCTCCGGCCAAAGTGCTGCTGATGGTGCACCTGAGCCGCCTTCACCGCCAGCACGTACTCGTTGTGGTGTTCGTGGAGCTTCAGTGTGGCTTTGATGTAGCGCTCCTTGGCTCTCTCACGGTCTTTGTCTGCACGTAACAACACACACACACACACACACACACGCGCGCTTAAAGAATGGAACTAGAAGTGCCCACCTACTCCTTGATACAAGTATTCACAATGCTCGAATTAATTTAAAGCATTACAATGAAAACATACAAATGAGATACTACCTTCACATTAGGCGAGACCCTTGTGATGGTTACAAGCATGTTAAAAAAATGGGGGGGGGTCGTGTTTTGCTTAATCACACTCACGTCACATTGTGTGCCCTGAACAAAGAGCAGCTGGCAGAGCAGCTGGCAGTCGGAGAGGAAGTAAAGGAGGCCAAGGTGACTTACGTGCCATACCTTTACTTGCTTCCTGATACTTCTTCTTGGTCTGGGCTGCATCCCGCACCAGCTGCCTATAATTGGACTTCAAGCGGTCCAACTCAGTTTGGGTGACCTAACCTTCCACAACAGGGCGGGACGAGAGAATCAATTAGACAGACACACGGTAACACTTCCTCACTGCTTTTTGTGTGCACTTTCTGAGTCAAAGCAGTCTGAGAAGATCTGAAAAAAAGAGAAAGTCAACTAACATAACAAAGGAAATTCTCTCCCCTCATGTGTTATACCCATAATTTGATGCGTTTTTTAGTTGAAAGGAAGCATTCTGAATGCCTTTGTGGTACTGCATGGCTATCTGGACAGTTCTGGACAGACTTTGGGACGAAAGATGCCTGAGAGCCCCATAAATGACAGCGCTTACTGAAGCCGGTTTACTGTGTGAGAGCAAAGCACCACCGCAATGACCACATTCTGTCACATTCGAGGGGAAGCAACTCATTTCCAACTGTTAGCTTTCAGTCAAACTGTGAAAACAGCATTAGAAACGTGTTTCACTGCTTGCATTCTGTGCTGTTAGTATTTTAGAGCTGAAATAGCCTGTTGATAAATTGATGCTTCCATTAACGCAAGTAAGCTGTTGACAGGTGGTTAGCTTGCCAGATCCATCATATGAGTTTTAACAAATGAGTTAACAATTAGCGTTACTACCAATAAACCAGTTGTGCTAATTAGCTAGCTAGTTAACTAGGTAACATTCGCTAGCCATTATGGCCCCACACACTGGAACCCATGAACCTTCCAAGTAGTGGATCCCATTAAGTCATAAACAAGTGCTCACTGAAGTTAAAGCTCCACTTCAATAAAAAATCAAAAGGAGGAGACGGACAGGCAAAAATCAGTTAGGTGACTTTCATATCAACAAAGTCAAAGTCATGATGATGACTTTCCAAAAGGAAGTCAAAAGCATCAAATGCAGAAGCATGAAAGACACACAAAGGACGAGTCGAAGGCAAACATTAATAAGTAACCAGGTACTTGCCAAACCTTTTATCCGGTATCCATCCAACCTGCACTAAAACCACAATTGAGCAGGTGTGCTCTTACACAAGGCAAGAAGTAAACAAACACCTTTTTATTTTTTATTTCCAGGCCTACACGCCTACAGGCGTGGCAAAGAGGACACAAGGTCTGCCATTAATATCTCTCTAAACGCATACAAAAAGAAAAGAAAAAAAAGTTATTTTCTCTCTCACAATGCCCGACAAAAACTGTACACATTGATACTTGAAGATGAACTTCCTTTTACAAAGGATCGTTATCTTGCTGTTACATATTTTTCTGTGTGAACTTCTCTCTTTCATCATGAGCAGGCCGGCATGAAGCGTATACTTGCCGAAGAACAGGAGACTTGACGCAATTGTGCTTAATACGCACCTTTAGGATTGAATTTCTCAATAATTCTAACCGAGTCTGATTTTAATTCCGTCTAATTGCCTTCGGACAATGGTTTATGAGTGCACTCTGCCTTTTAAAGCAGTATCCTGGTTCTCCTGTGTGGCCTCCCCAGTGCACGATCTCCAACCCTGACTTCATGTCCACCTGCACACCCTGGTCAGATCCCCTTTCTGTTTCACGTAACAAAATCCGCCACTGTCGTTTCACTTCCATTTGTGTTTTTTTTTGCACTTTCATTAGGCTTCCACTTTCATGGAAACGCAGCTCATCTTTAGTCGCCCTCCCTGCCCTATTGAAGTGGCCTGGAGGTAGAAATGCACAACCAGCAACAAGGAACCTGCTGCACTCACCCTTCACTTATCCTATAATCATCGTTCATGCTGCATGTCCATCGTCTGCATTGCAGTGGATAAAACGTTTCTGTATTTTTGGCACTGATAATAATGAGATCCTGAAAACGAGCACGCACATAACACAAACTTCTAACGAATCAAGATACCCTTTTTTGCGTTACATGGAAAACCCCACCTCACATTCATACAGCGTGTTCCCAAGGAGTGCCAGACTTCATGCACTGTTATTTATGACCAAGGATCGTCCGCAGACTTTTACACTATTCTTCTTGACACATTGTGATTCATCCGTGGTCATGAACTTTATTGCGTAGTGCTGATCCATTATTCTAGATTAATTACATTTGCAATAGATCTTCTGTTGTTTATTCCTCAATTAATAACCTATTGCATGACAACCTACACAGACATGGGGTCCTCCTTGAATTGCCCCCTTCCAAGGGTTAGGGTTATTATTTTTTAAACAATTACGTTTTAAATTCATAGCTAATTATAGTTTTTGTTACGTCACATCCCACTCACGCATAGAAGATAGAAAATAGCCTACAGTCGGCCACCTCTTTCATGTAATGTTACTGTAGCGTACCAGGTAGCAACGTTTTTCAAGCAGATGTTTGTGAACGACAGAGTTGCTTAAAACTGAGGTAAACGGAGAACCTGTAACAGTGTAAGACAGCTTCAAATTACGAATATAAAACATCATTGGAACACACCGCTACGCTACTAGTTATTGCTGCCTATATAATTATATCATATATGATGCTCATGTAATATGCTTAGAATTACTAGCGCAGTGATTTCAAAGGCTTTCCCACAACTGTTTTGACCCTACCGGATGGTTAAACCAACACCATTAGCATCTTTTAGATTAATTGAGACCATTGCTTTAGAGCGTGTTATGGAGAAGCAGCGACGCTTTAGCGCCACTGATACATTCTGACACAACGTTGGACAAATCTCCAAAATCCCCCCCTTATTATACATCTCTGTTCCTTTTTCCTTTATATCTTCATCAACATAAATTATCATCCCTTCTGTTTAATATCCCTTGAATGAGCAAACACTTTGAGTTCCTCTTTATTTCGATAAGCTCATAGTTCTCCATTCTGGTCTTATGACTTCCATGTGCAGCACATGTGTTTTCCCTGCTCCAAAACATCTGATTAATGCCATCAGTCATCAAGCCGTACACGAGTCAGAAGTGTTTAGCGGGAAAAACGGAGGACTGGGATTGAAGAGATGGGATCGAAAGAGATGTCGGTTTCATTTCCTCTTTGCATAAGAAGTGCAGCTTATCCAATGACGCCAAGAGAAAACTATGCACCGCCTACGCTCATGAAGCACTCACACACTCACAAAACATGTACACCAGACGTTAATATAAACTGTGTGTGTGTGGTGCTGACCCTGCATAGCTCCTGGCTGAGGTGGCTCCACTGCTCGCCGTAGGTCTTCCTTAGCTGCTGCTTGTCTCGGATGAGAAGCGTGAGTTTGCTAAGCGGACCCACCATCAGCTCTTCGGAGTGCTTGCGGAAGATCCGACTCAGGTTCTCCGTCTCGCTCACCATCACGTTCCATGACTGTTGGAGAGATTTAAAGATCAGCAGGCATCCCTACATATAATAGCCCTGAACGTATCATGATGAACCATTTTGAATAATTCATGTTTTTTAAATGCCTAAGAAACTACTCAAATCACCTGGGAGCATGCCCGCACCTTTACCCTCATAAAGAATGCACACATCTATAAATATGTATGAATATGCAATTTGGAAATGCCCCCCCCTGTCCTCCTGCCATCCAAACCCCACCCCTCCCCCACACTACCCTGGTTATAGTGTGCTATTACCATTGGAATATTACGCTATTGCGAAAAAGTGAGAGGCCACATTGGGGAAATACAACCCCGTATGTGTGAACCTCAGACTGACTCGGACTCTGAAGAGACATTTGCTCACCAAAATAAGGGAAGTAATGATGTTTCAGAAAGATAAGTTCACTTATTGACTCACTTACTGACATTGCTTGCTGCTACTGTATTACCATACTGTAGGTAACTTAGCGAGTTAATTACAAGTAAACTAACTTGTATTCGTCAGAGGCAATACTTTTCAACATTTAACATAACAGCAGCCAAACCTGTATGATAACAATCACAATTTTATTCATCACCATCATTAGCCATGCCATACGCTAATAATTTGCATATTGTACCGTGATAGATTCAAAGCCCTGCAGCCTATTTTGCGAGATCATAAACTGATCTCACATGGAACGATTCCTGAAATCACTTTCATACGGAGGTACTGAGAAAGTCTCTGATTTAAATGGAAAGATATGTATCCATTTGACACAATATCCACAAATTTGACCCTAAATGTGCTTTTTTCCCCTGCGTCTGACTGAAGGCCGTTTCACACCGAAGGGTTTCTGAAGCGTTATTTAGTCGTCGGGCTCACACACGTCTTTTACGTAACAGATACACTTAAATTTTAACCGTTTGACTGGACGTTAACACTGTGAGACAAGCGACTCGCATCCGTCAAAAAACTTTTTTTTACGTGCTTTTACTTGTGTGAGTGAATTGTACACTTCATAGAGATCCATTCAAATCCCACAGTCCTGCTTTTCTGTGAACTAGATTTCAAATCATAATCTACAACAATTTTGTGCTTGTGCTACCCTGTAGCCCTTGTTTACTTACTTTCGCTGTCATTATGGTACATATGGGCACCGGCTAGTTTTTTTTAACCCCTTTTTCTCCCAATTTAGTCATCGCCAATTCCCACCCACACTAGCTAATTCTCTCTCTCCTATCGCACGACAGCCACCAACCCGTGGAGGGTGAGGGCTAGCACGTGTTTCCTCCGAGACACGTGAAGCCAACTACCGCATCTTCACGAACTGCTGCTGATGCAGCATCACAGGGTTGTACCACGCGCTCGGAGGAAAGCGCCAACCGCCCTCTTCCATACGCATGAGCTCACAGACGCCCACGATTGGCTAGTGCCGCTTTGATCGACAGGAGAGAAAGTATAGCGCCGTCCCTCCCACCCAAAGAGCAGGGCCAATTACGCTCTCTTAGACTCCCGGCCACGGACGGCTGTGGCATCGTCGGGGCTCGAACTAGCGTTCTCCGGACGATAGGGCCAACGTTTTACTGTATGGGCGCCATTTCTGAGTCTGAAGCGGTGTGGATTGGATGAAAGGTCGCGCATGTGTCGCATATGGTGTGAATTCTAGGTAAGCTGTACTACGTCGGTGTGTGAAAGGAAACTAAGTGAGAGTTTGTGACAGGAGTTTTGAAGAAGACAGCACATTTATCACTGCATTAAATCGAGGCTGAGAAAAGAAGTCAGAAAAAGAGCTAAACACCTGGGTACGCTTTGCTCCTCTCACTCTGATTAAATCGACTGCAACGGCTTCAGCTTGGCAGAAAAAAAAGTAAGAGAATCTCAGCAGTCACTAAAACGTGATGATTTAAATAATCAACGAGGCTTTTGCAAACTTGGCTCAGAACACAGTTTGGGGCATTGGAGGCGTACCGAGGCACGGTGCTTCTTAATTGAGCAACCTTTCAAAAACTTCCCAGAGACAGCGGAATTCAATCAGCCCACTCTTGTTCTGCAGAAATGCAATCTGAAATGGCAATTAGCATAAACTGAGCTTGTGAATGACGGCGCTGGTGTGGGTTTACCCTCAGCTCATTAGCCCATAATACAGAGTTAATATGCTCGATTGAATAAAGTCCAGCAGGGACACCTGCATACCTTATGGAGATGGCTGATGTAATCCAAGCCTCCTCCAGCCTGAGGGCCCTCCAGCTTCTCCACCATGGCGGCCATGTGATGCAGCTGAGCCGAGAACTCGCGGTCGCTCTTGGCTCTCTGGGTCATCCACTTCTTCATCACCTCCATGAGCCGCAGCTCGGAGTCCTGCAGCCGCAGCAGAGCGGCGTGGCCCTGCTGGCACCACAGATCCTCCCCGAAACCCATCGTCCTGCCAACAGCCTGGAGGAAAACAGAGGCCTTTAAAGGGCATCCCTCAAAATGCGAACACTGTGACAATGAAGGCAAGCTAGAAGAAGACAACTTAGCAACTTATAAACAATCACGCTAACAGGTACCCACTAGTTTTCATTCAACGTTAACGTTTTGAGGTAAAGCATTCCTTTAAAGTACCCCTAAACTCAAGAACTTGGTTGTCTCCTCTTGGGTGGCTGATTCCGATTACATTAGATTGGTGTTTGGGTCAAATTTGATGGCACGGCACTGAATTCATCTTTCCCCCCCCCCATTTAAATCAGAGACTACATAGGAGCTCAGTTTGTGATGTCACAAAATAGATCGAACGACTTGAACCGTTATGCAAATGATTAGAGGATAACAACACGGTACCTGGAAATTTTTCGACACAAAGGCGTGGAAAGGTACTTCAAAACTTCCTTTTGGCATATTAAAAATAAAGTCACTCAATTTCTGGCAAATAACGTGTCAGCAACATCTATGGTACTTGACTCAATAACTTTTAACCGTCGCTGTTCCCTTTTTAATATACAGCTATAAAATGAAAGTAAATAAACAACGCTAAAAGGTTTCATCCTATGAATAAACATAACAACGGTCTACGTAATAAAAATGATTACTATTAGTAAAAAGACTAATAGTCAATAACAGAGTTGCCAGGTCCAGAATTGAGCTACTTTGATTTGGGTCGATGTTTTTCGGTTTTACCGTATTAATGCGCTTGTTGGGAGTCAGTGAACTGGTTTACTCATTCTTAGAGAAATTCTATATTTATGATAATATTTGTAATAACCGATGCCTGGTTTTAATACCCCTTCATTAAAAAAAGAAAGCTACATATTTGGAAATAATAATAATAATGAGTAGTTTTTGTGACGCAGACCTGGAAACCCTGGTCAAAACTGCCTTTAGCATTTCATTTCAAAGATATCGGTCACAGACATTCAGTTTGCATAATTCAGCATCCTGTGGTGTTAAAGAGTGTGATTGTTAAACCTTTCACTTCCTGCAGAGCAATTCTGGACGAAAGAGGATGTTGCGTATGAACTGAACTTTCTTTATTATGGGATCAAATGCTACTAGTAATCTACTGATACTAACCAATCCGAGTTTATAACGATTATGCGAATACGTTCTGCTAATGATTTAACACCACAGTCGGTATTATTTACCGTCACATTTCAGACACCATTCAAATCGAGTGCTTCTGCTGTCAAACATGATGACGCAATCATCTGCATGGGCATTTACCCAGCTCCTTTGCTCACATCACCCACGTGATGCAAAACACAGAATAATAGTGACTGGCGGTGACTTAATAGGCTTTCCCATTTCAAGACGTCCTTCTCTAACTCACCAGGCAAATCCACGTCGATGAGTCTTTCCCCATAATTCATCCTCGAACACTCCCAGACAATCCACAATGTTGCTTAAAGTTCCCAACACACCTGAGCCAGGTGTTTCTTAATTGCATTGTTTAGGCGTCGTGGGAACTGGGAAAGAGCAGAAACTTGAACCATCTGTGGTTTGGGATTGCGAAACAGGGCGACCCGAGCTGCAAGGGCACAACCTTCATCTTCAAATGAAATGGTTTCTTATAATACCGGATTATTCATCATCATCATTATTATTATTATTATTATTATTATTAATGAAGGGGGTTGCCCATCACGTCTAGGTCACTTTTGCCAAAGTGGCAGGATCGTGTACAGCAAGTAAACGTTCCGTGAAACGTAAACTCTTTGGACGCCTGGACAGTTTTCATTCCCCAGAATCCCCTTGGGCCCCTTGCCTACTTAGGGCCCTTGGAATCATCCCTCCATTTTCAAACATACATTAAATCATATATAACCATGAGGCAAGTTCATTTTGATTTGCTTTTGATTAAGGAAACTGCTCTCATATGAATTCATATTGACCTTTTTCTCTCTCTCTCTCTCTCAAAACAGTGTAGAAGCACAGTGTTTTCCTTGGCCTGCTCATAATGTGGTGTTGTGACATCACTACACGTCTACCTGCAGCTGGTTAACACACGCGCGCGCGTCTACCTGCAGCTGGTTAACACACACGCGCGCGTCTACCTGCAGCT
>JAOUQW010000004.1:6150619-6178885 GCA_028565825.1 Olivaichthys viedmensis
CTGACCCTGACCTCTGACCCCAGCTTACCAACATGCTGGGATATGCGAAGAATGAATTTCACTGTACTGTACTTGTACATGTATATGTGACAATAAAGGAGCATTTTATTCTATGGTGCATACAAGGCTACACCCCGCCCCCACATCTCTGTTATGCTAATTCCAGCATACAGACCACTGCTCAATTGTGCCAAGCAGGTGAGAACCTGGTCCGTGGGGGCCATCTCAGCACTTCAGGACTGTTTTGAGCACACAGACTTGAACATCTTCAAGGAGGCTGCTACATATAATGACTCCACTGATTTGGAGGAATACACAGCATCTGTGTCTGGCTACATCAGCAAGTGCATAGATTACATGACTTCCTTCAAGACCATCACCACACGTGTTAACCAGAAACCATGGATGACTGCAGAAGTGCGCGGGATGCTGAAAACCCAGGATACTCCTTTTAGGTCAGACGACAGGGCAGCCCTCAGCACAGCTAGAGCCAAGCTGTCCCAGACCATCAGAGAGGCGACGTGTAACTATGCTCAGAAAATCTATGGACACTTTTTAGACACCAGGGACACGTTTGTGACACGCGTTTGTGGCAGGGCATTCAGGCCATCACAGACTACAAAATGATATCACAGGTCTGTGATGATGATGCTCTGCTCCCAGACGCACTGAATGATTTATATGGATGGTTTGAAGCACATAACAACGAGCCGGCAAGGAAGACCACCCCACCTCCCACTGACCAGGTGCTCTGTCTGACCACAGTGGATGTCACGAAAACTCTGTCCAGAGTCTGTCCAGGAAGGCTTCATGGATGGTGACAGCACTCTGCCTCCTGATACCGTGGTAGGTGGCCCCCGAGTGTCCAATGACACCTCAGAGAACGTCATCGCCTTCACAACGCTCCCTGGCGACACTGGGGGTGGGTGGTCCCTAGCGCGAGGCCGGCCTCCGTGCCACCACCTGGACATGGACATTGGCCCCACAGGCATGGGGCCCCCCCTGGACTGTGGGGATGGGGGGCTCTGTCACGTGCACGCTGGCTCATGCTGCGGTGCGCGTGACAATCCATTCCTTTTAAAGGCATTGATTCATCGATCATGAGCTCTCCGCATTTCAAAGGAAAGGAAACGAACCCACATTTTCCCTTTTGAAAAAATAATGATTTACATTAAGCATAACTACTGTATGTTGGGAATAAATTGACTTAATAGAAAGAGAGCTGAGGAAAAGTAGTCTATGTAAAAACAATATTTTATTGAGTCCTAAATGTATAGGCGTGGAAAAAATTATTTACGCAACGTGAGATAAGTTTACACTCACTCATTAAACAAACATGTGGAGTAAGTAAGATAATCATTGCAAATGCCCCGCAGCAGTGCATGATGGGAGTGTTCATTTCTCTGCAGATGTTTTTCGCATATATTTCTGAAGTTGCTGTCTTAAGGTCTATGTGAATGAAGGCTACATTGAAAATGAAATTCTTTACCTACTCGGTTTATATTTGATGCCTCATTTGTGTTTAATGTGAAATATAGCTATCTCCATGTTGCATTTAGCAAATAAATACAGCTTGTCTGTGGCATATACATGCTTGATACTAGTTACAGTCTTTTTTACCTTTGTGTCTGTGTTTATCTGTTGGCTTGTTAAGATGCCTCTTTTCTTCCACTTATGCATTCGTTTACCAATCTATATAGTGTACATGCTGATTACTTGTAGTCTTTTGTACCTTTGTATTGAGCTTTCATGCCAAGTCACTAAACCTGAGAGTGTAAAAAGAGCCGTCTCTTGGAGCCTGGGTGCTGCCTGACATTTATAAATTTTGAATAGTGTTTGGCTTGTTTCTAAATTGTGCAAAAGCATACAGTGACATTCAGGCGCTGCAGTCAGAATAAAGACTCTCTTGCTAGCACTCACTGTTGTCCTGCATGAAAAAATTGTAAGTAGTAAAAGTAGACAAAAAGGAGACATACGTGATCAATACAAAGAACATTTTTAATGTCTGTTCCCTAAGTAGCTTTTTTCCTTACCTCTGGGGAAGATTATCGCAAACCACAAATAGACAAAACTAAAAACCCACAGCACCAAAGCCTGATGAGGAAGATCTAATTTGTACCATAGTCATCATGGGGTTTTCCATCCACCTTTTTTATGAAAAAAATAAAATAAAAAAGTGCTAAGAAAATAATTGGTTGGAAAAGCCAGAAATGTAAAAACAAATAAAGCCATAAATATTGCAAAAGTTAAAGTTGAAAAAATTGGTCTATTGATGGACAAGATGCGAAAAAGATATTATTTTATTTTATTTATTTAGTTTTCAAATAAATGATGCCATATGGGGCCGTAAGTCACATGTTCTCGCAGCATCCGGACATTTCTGAGTGATGAATTGTCTTATTACATCATTTTATTACCAGTTGGGTAAAATTTATGGGATAAAACAATAATGTTTTTTATGCAGTAATCAAAAATAAACTGCCCAACAAAATATATAGCCCACTGCGTACAATACACAGAATTCAAACATGATTTTTATTAGAGAAAATAATTATTCCTATGGTTTAAGATTTTCTTCAGATCAACATTGCTTTGCGCATTTTCCACTGCCAGAGCGCTCTTATGTTCCAACTAGTGTATGAGAGTACTTGTGCTTTACTATACACACAATGTTTTTACCAAGGTCCTGAAATCTCGTATAATTACATATATTGTCATAAATAGAGTACAGCTATGAGAATGAGATGATTATTCACTGACACAAATACATTCATACAGTAACATACAAAGGTAATGTTGAGAATGGGCTCAAGAGGAGCGCAGATGAGAGGATACCACCTTGTGTGGTTGCTAGTGCATGTTTTAACATATAGATATAATTAATCACCTGAACCCCGATTCG
The DNA here is from genome assembly GCA_028565825.1 of Olivaichthys viedmensis. Classification (NCBI taxonomy): domain Eukaryota; kingdom Metazoa; phylum Chordata; class Actinopteri; order Siluriformes; family Diplomystidae; genus Olivaichthys; species Olivaichthys viedmensis. The sequence continues at coordinate 6,153,522 of JAOUQW010000004.1, forward strand.
CGGACATAACAATCAACTCTCAGCTGCAGTTCAAAAGTAGACCGTTTACACAGGAAAACCACAGACCTGACAACACTGAACTAGACACAATAAAGCTCTACCTGTCTCCTTTATGCTGCTGTTTGTTTGGTGCTTTTATTTCAAATTCACTCTCGCTTACTTTTGTGGACTTTGTGGAAATTCGCTTAAAATTTGAGATGAAAACCCAGCTAGATTAATTTCCATAATGATTTTGAAAACTCATTTGAGCATTGCACTCAGCTGCCGCCTTAACCCAGAAATGAAAAACACTGCTTTTACTTTCATACAATTACTAACTACAGCAGGCTTGAGCATCGAGAACTTTGTTTTCTGCTTCAAGGTTATTTTCGGGTCTTACATAAGTGTCAGGCAAGAGGTTTTAAATAGAACAAATTGGGAGTATGATTTCCTGTAATTCACTTTACTCGGTTCTGAATGTACTTCTGATGCACTCCAAGGGCAGGTGAAAAGATAGGTGAGAGTGATGATCTGGAGTTCTTGTTCAAGTAACTCTGCACTAGCAGGCCAGAACCTAAAGCCTAAAGCTGTAAATGGATGGATTGCATTTGGATTGCTTGTAGACATTGGAGTAAAATAGAGGTAGAATAGGAGTATAAATCTATAATGTCTTAGATTTGAAGTAAAACAGCTTTAAAAATAGCTGTAGATGATACAGTTTTAAAATATGAGACGTCGGAACATAAGGATGATCCCTGTGCTCTGGCTTTCCTGAGCAATGGATTTGCCATGTGCTTTCTGACAGTGAGAACTTACAGCACTCGTGTAGGGGTTCACCTTTGTGCTGAGGGCATGTGAGCTCGCTTTTATCAGCCAGCTGTATCTCATCCGAACTGGGGAAGGCGGCGACGGCCATTTTTTATTTTCCCCCAGTTGCTGCGATAATGTCATTAATCTCTGTGGTCCCTGAGCCCGAGGTCTTCTCTCGTGTGCTTCAGAGGGAACGTCGTTAGTCATAGTCATGCGTATATACACACACCCGCCTATGCGCATACACATAAACAACGCCGAGACACAGATAAGATGGCAGTATGCAAGAAGTACTCAGTTTTCAATTGCGTGTGCTTTATGTGGTTTATCAAACTGGAACTGGTGTATGTGTGTGTGTGTGGTTGTGAGTAGAGGACAGGGAAGAACAAGAATGTGGGAGATAGAAAAAGAGGCAAGGGGTCACACACAGAAAGAGATGTAGAGCCAACCAAATGCAGCATGAGCCTATAAAGAATGAAGACATCTGCTAAAATGATTTTGAAAACTCATGCAAATTTTTTATAGAGCATCTGTCAAACAAACAAAGACATGTACTTAAACTATTCAAATCAATCAGTTATAAGGTCATCAAAGCCCTCTGCCAAAAATGCTGGCCCGTCACATTTAAAATATCTGCCAAATACACTCCACAATCTGGAAACCATAAAAGCTGATGGTCCTGAAAAGATAGAGCTGCAAATTGACTTTTTTTTTTTTTTAACATGGTATCACTCTGGCAAATTCGGAAACAATTCCTATGACTCGATTTGTATGAATAGACGATTCCAAACGAAATCCAACTGCATCGCTCTCGCTCGTCTGAAATTGCACGCATGTTCCTTTTTCCACATAGGATTATTCATTTTCAAACAGGAAAACCAAAAACAACAGACACTTTAGTCATTTGGTATGCAGAAGCATATAAACACTTCTCCACTACCCCCTCCTGCCCCCCCTAAGTACGAAGATTAGACCAGATCTTCTCAAAATTCACATAATCTCCTTTAATTATAGCTGCAGAGGGTCCTTTCTAAATGACACATTTATATGAAATTCAGCCTGATCATTTTAGAGGGAGCATGTGAAAAGGAAGCTGGGGAACATTTACTGCCCTGGGTTCTGAATACAGGCTTTGCTTATTAAATGCAGCGAGTATCTGAGCCTGTACTGAGACTGCAGTAGTTCTGGGTTAGTAAAGGTCAGGTAGACCTTTAAGCAAAGCATTATACTTCAGTTTACATTTATGTCTTACACAGCCTTGCATGCTTCGTTCAGTTTGGGGCTATCGGATCAGTATCGGGTATCGGCCAATACTTAGAGCTCAGATATTGGTATCTTATCGAAAATAGAAAAAAGTGGGACTGGTGAATCTCTACTAGCTTGCACTATATTATTATATACTAGCTTTATATTATTTTATATTTTGTCATAATGCTTAATTAATACAATGAGAAGCTCTATCGTATGACGTTAAAAAGCAAATTAAAAGTCAACCCGCTGAGACAATGTCTACCCACGCCTGATTGGCTAAATGCAATGCGGCGGACGCACTTATTTGCATAAAATTGAGCTTGGCAGAATTTTCGTAAAAATGGCAGGGCAACTAACAAGTGAACACGTAGCGTTACCTTTGCTAATATATGATTGCTTTGGCATTAGTCTTAGAAAAAATTTGTAGTAATAAGAATTAAATACCAAGAGGCATTGTGAGATATACAGATAGAGAGAAGTAGAGCGAGGGGTGATGTGGCGATGTGTGTGCATGTGTATTTATGTTTCTGTAATTTATGTTCTCTGTTTTTTATATACAGTAGGTGTCCTACATGTTCCTCATTCTCTGTGGGGCCTGAAATCTCTCTGCCATGCAGCTTTGATGTGTTTGTGTGTGTGGCTCCGCATGAGCTCGCAGGTTAAGGGCAGGGAGGCAGCCATCAACTTACTGCCTTCTTCATCCTGACATACCCTGGGGCAAAGCACTCGCCCACACCAACACATATGCAAATTTAGACACCCAGGCTAACACTGTTTCTGTACACACTCTTCACACTTGTGTCCCTTACACCAAATGTCATCGATTATTCAAGACATGTTTGGTGACTGGAGTTTGCTACTTTAGTTTTGCACTGGAGCTACGAGGCTAATGTAGCAAGAATAGAATGCTCCTTTATTGTCACATATACCTGTACATGTACATGTACATGTACATATCCATATCCATATCCATATCCCAGCATGTTGGTAAGCTGGGGTCAGAGCACAGGGTCAGCCATGATGCAGCGCCCCTGGAGCAGGGAGCTTTGCTCAAGGGTCCAACAGTGGCAGCTTGGTGGAGCTGAGGCTTGAACCCACGACCTTCTGATCAATAGCCCAGCGCCCTAACCACTGAGCCACCACTGCCCCATCTTGCACTCGTTTCTGGCCGTTTGACACTTGGGTCTCGTTGCACATCTTGCACAACGGCTCTACGTAGACTGGATTCTGCCAACAATTTCGGATGCAGCCATCATCAGAATCACTGCTAAAGTACAACTCTAGCCTTCAAACTTTGGGGTCGCACCTCTTGCCCGAGTCTGATGCTTGCATGGAGTGACACCAAACTGTGTGCTGAGGAAGAAAGTGATTCCGGCTTCAAGATGGCTGCTGCTACCGTTTTTAGCTCTGCAGTGCTTTTTGTCCGTTTTTATAAACAACAGTGCGTCAGAAACCACATTTCAACGACACTAAAAATCTTTCCAACAACAGGTCTTATTAACAAATTAGGCTGGGCAGAGAAAGTGCACGGTGGGAAATAGGCTGGAAGTGTGCCGGACATGTGGATCATGGGCACCAACCACGTGCAGCTTCAAGCTGGGCGTTCTTTTCCCCCCACTTTTATAGAGTCATGCAGCGTCCAAAACCACATCAACAAGTCTGAGATACTGAACAACTCGACGTGCGAGGTGTAGACATGCAGTAGGCACAATGCTAAACTGGTAGCTGTAAACCACCCGTTAGCAGCATTAACCTTGTAGTGCCAAACCAAACATGTCTTGGCTGATCGATCACATTTGCAGTGAGGGGGAAAATTGTTACAATTGAATTTTTTTGGCTGCAACTTTTCCTTTAATTCAATACGGAGAGTTTATTTTGCCATGCCTTTATTCCATTATAGATGCCTCTGCGATTCCGCTTCAGATCATTTTTCAGGATGTGTACTGAAGAATCAGTTTCACATCTATTTTTAAGTGTCCGTGTCCAACAGGACTCAAAAGGTAGAATGACGCATCATCATTGTGGCTTTATCTAACCTTTCAGGATCTTCTGAAAACGAGGTTGTTGTTTTTCTTTAAACCTTAGCAAGACTCTTCATTCATTCATTTTAACATTTGATTGATTTAGCAGATGCTTTTGTTTAGAACAACTTAGAAGTGAGACAGGATGCAAGCCAAACACAGATCTGAGCAGTTGAGAGTTAATGGCTTTGCTCGAGGACTCAACAGCAACCCAGATTTGAACCCACAACCTTCTGTTGAACTCCCACTGCCATGACCGCCATTCCTGAATAAAAGACTCAACTACTGTTTCAAGTTCATTTCAAGCTGACTAGCACTCCCAACGCGAGTTTAAAAAGGTGCAGTCTGTCGTGCATTAGATGTCACGAGTTTCTTTGCTTTAGGTTTGAGTTTAGAGTTTGTTTGTTTGTTTGTTTTGGCCCTGAAATTAGCGGCGCCCAGCCAGAACAGAGCTGCTCACCTCTATATATAGAGCTCTGCTTCCATTTCCGTAGAAGGCAGCCCACGAGGCATAAAAGTCGTGTTCATTTTGTGTTTGAAATAAAGCCGAGTGAGGACACGAAAACAAAAGGCAATTCAGTATTAATCTAAAAAGCCGTTTGATGCAGCAAAAAGCAAACCTAGCGTCAGAGGTATTAACGTTTGAGCGCTGGAGAGACCCTAAAACAGACACGTAGCTTCTCTTGGAAAGGCAAGCCCCCAAAAATTTTATATTTAGTAAAAATATCTGACAAGACTTTGTTGTAGCTTGTCGAGTTACCATCCATCATACAGGTTAAATGCAAGTGCAATTTTCTTTCTAAACGGAAATGATGCCTCGTGTCAATTTAAAGATAAAAAATGTCCTCATCCTCTCGGCCTGTAGTTATATTAAAGCGGGTGGGTGTTTGGTGATGAAGAAAACAAGGCTCGTCAACAGTTTCTGCAATTGTGATTCGCTTCTCCTTTAACACCCGAGACCCGTTTAGTGCCACATTAAATCTAATTCAGAAACTAAAAATCTGAGGGTCTCATGCAGGAAGAACATTTAACAAAAACATTGTACAACTATGATCTACTTATTGGAGTAAATGAACATACTGAGGTTTTGAACACAAACATTTGTGTTTTCACAACTGCAGATTGTGAAACCCATCCAACTAGCTTGTTCACTGCTCACCATGACGCAAGAGCCTTAATCTAGAAGAGCAGATGCAATGGCTAGTTTCACTTTTCCGGGCTGTCTTGCTCCTTCAATTAAAGAGAGAAAAGAAAAAAAAAGATGCATTTTTTTTTTTTTTACACTTCACTGAAAGACTAAGACTTCCCGACAAGGTAAACTAGCAAAGCAAGGGACAATCTGGCTTTTGAAAACGCAAAACACGTCACATGCAGAAGCAAAAGTCAAAAGCCTGACGAAACCGTTTCAAAAGTAAACCAAAAAGAGGCAACGTTATAACATTTGCATAGATCTTTATTATTTTTTTTGTAAATCTATAATCCGCATATTGACATCAATTAAATAAAAAGAAGGAAAGAAAAAAAAAGGCAAAATCTTTAAATTACATAAAATAATTGAATATGACAATGCACAAAAATAGGCCTTATTTATATTAAATGTAGTTGTTCTGTCTCAGATATATACTAAAGTCTTTCTTATTAACAAATCAAGCTGGGCACAGAAGTGGTGCGTGATGGTAAATAGGCTGGGTGTGTGAGACAATCGGCCGAGTCCGACTGATATGTGGGGCATGAGCGTCGATGGCCACGTGTAGGCCACGTTCAAATCATTGCGAGAGGCTGGGCGGGAGAAGAAAGGTTTACGTCATGGGAAACATGGCAATATCACAGCCATCTTGAACGCTAGCATGAAAAGAAACCCATTTATTCATTTATCTATCGAGTGAGTCTGCCAAGTAAATTTTACTCATGCCCATGTAGGGTGCAGATTTCCACACCCCAGTTCTTTGGTCATGCCTTCCACAAAGCCCAATAAATCTTGTGCTCTCTCACACACACACACACACACACACACCTGCTGGACTCTGTGGGTGCTTTATGCTCGTGTTTAATAAGAACACCTTAATAAAAATGCTCATGCTGCTAGTTTAACCTTGGACCTTGCAATGCAATGCAGCCTATGACGATAAGTCCAGCTGAATTCATCATTCCAACACTTCCTATGAAAATAATATGAAAAATAAACAAACGTGGCACAACCCCAACTCTGCATTCACACTAGCAAACAAGTTTCTAATGTCGTCTTTTCTTTTGTGGAAGTGTAGCGACTGCTACCGTTATGGCTTGTAGGTGTGGCATGTCCTACCTAAAATAAAAATAATAATAAAATTTAGTTCCAATGAGAAATGGTATCAGTCAAAATATATACAGGTAACGGTACAATTCATACACATCACCATGTTACATTTATTTAAAATGTACTTTTAAATGTTGTGATAAATCCCAGGAAAGTATGAAACCACGGTATAAGTTTTTCTTCCGTTTTTGCACAACAACGTTGAATTGGAACCAAATGCAGGTAGGAACTGAAGATGAGTCAATTGGAGGCCACATCAGACAACCCACGCCATACGATTGGCCCGAGGAATTTACTGGAGCCAGTCGTTTAGATTTGCCACTTTACCGAGTAGTCATAAATGTCGCTCTGCTGACGGAATCAATAATAATAATAAAAAAAAATAAAATAAAAAAAACCCAGGAAATTTGCCTGTTGCTTTGTAACTTGCTAGTGTGAATGCAGGATGAGGTCCATCAAGCTAATCTTTAATAAACTCCATCAGCTCATATTGTAACATACTGAGGATGGACACCATCGAATTCTACTGAATCTTAGAAAAACTGAATTCTTATTAAAGCCAGTTTATCCACTTTTATCACGTCATGAGGTAATTTTAGAATTCTGGATCCATCTTGCATCATGTGTGTTTAAAATGAGTTGCAGAAGTTTTCAGCAGAAATTTGGAAAGGACCTGTTGTCTGGAACTCCTGCACTAGGGTGCACAGAGAATTAAGGAAGCTTGTAGGTGAATAGAAACATCAAAATTCGTCAACGTTTAGTGTCCGTCAGAGGCATAGTAGCATTTCATTGTACAGAATGTTTTTGTAAATGATGTAAACAGAGCTGGTATTTTGCACATTATATATAATGCATCTAATTTCGGGTCCTTTAGTGTACTAAATGGTGTTCTGATTCCTATAAATTACTGTGCCGTGTACATTTGGTTAATTTAAGCTAGACAAGACAGGCTAATGAGAAGCAAAGAAAGAAGGGAATTAAATATAAAAGGAAGAGAAAAATTTGAATATATACATATATAATTTACAGTAAACTTGGAAAAGCAAAACAAGGTGTTCTAACAGAAACAATACAAAAGAAAAACGATGACCATTTTTGAGGTAAGAAAAAAAAAGAAAAGTAAAAAAAAAGGTTTCATAACTTTGACTTTTTCATAAATCTCCTCAAGGGCAGGATTTAATTAAAGATTTAAACGTGGGGAAGGTCATATTTCCCTAAAAATATTTACTAAATAGAATATAACAAGATATTTAGCTGGTTAGATACGGACTTTGAGAGACATCCTATTGCTCTTAACAATAGCGCTACAATTAAAGTTAAGCACATGTACAGTCCGGGGAAACAATAAATAAAACCGTGACAGAAAGTGAATTATTGAGGCATGATGGTAATGCTTTTGATGTGATCATTGTTTAGTATGCCAGAGCGTGAGCGCGAAGTAAAGGCTCATTAACAAAACAAAAACAATGCAGCCCTATGAATCTGATATGGTACAATCATCCACTGCAGGTTGGGGGAAGAAACAGGATTTTAGCAGGAGCCAACCTAGCGACGAGCTAAGCTTTTATGAACGCAGTCTTGCGCACTGCACCTATAGAGAGCGAACCTGTAGGCTTGTTCTTCGTTGACTCTTGAAAAAGACTGATATATTAAAAATAGTAAAAATGACAGTGAAACACTTGCTATTTATTCTACAATTACCGAATATGAAAAAGAGTGTGGAAACGCAAAAGATCCATCCATGACACGATGGTCTTCCCCACACACACACGCGCGCGCGCAGACATTCTCTACTTTTATTTATTTGAGAAGAAAAAAAAAGAAAACCCTTACAACCCAGATCACAACATTTTCCATGAAACCAAGTATTTTTTAGCATGTACAGATTATGAAATTAAAAACAAAGCCAGACCCATTCTTGGGTATGAGCAAACCACACCTTTCAACACAAACTGAAATAGGAGATGATAAATATTAACCTGATAGACAAATTCATTACTTCTCTTACCAGATGAAAGAATAATCTTCCGATTCCCTGCCTCACACAATAGCTGCATTGAAGTGTTCACTTGAGCCCTTGTAGTTTCATTCGCAGAAAGTCACTTGCTTGGTGCCAAGACCAGAACTCGCCATGTCTACACGTGGTCTAAAGATAAACGAAACGGAAGTTAAACTGCCTTATCTCTTCTGAGCGATTCTGAGAAGCCCTGCTAGAGTTTCTCCGAGCCCTCAAACTGCAAAACAGAGGAGTTCATCTCGGAGCAATGCTACAGAACAAACTCCAGGGAGTCAGAAAGAGAGCATGAGGTTACTGTAGTGTAAACTGCCTTCAGGAAAAAAAAGAAAGAAAAAAAAAGAAAGAGAGAAAGGAAAAACAATACGAGCTCAGCATTTTAAATTCTCTGTGGGAGAATTACGCTCGGGGTCTGCACTTTGAATGTGTGTGTGTCGCATGAGAAATGAATGAATGCTAGCCTCAATAACTCCCGAGAGAACACAAATACATGCATGGTCTTAAAGGCCGCCGGGCATAAAGTAGGATAAGAATCAAAGTTTCACGTTAAAAGAATCAGTTGTGATTAAGAATCCGATATCTGACGCTTCTGATGTGTTTTTCTCCTTACATCTCATTGGGCAACATGTGGTGGGACTGCAATGAAGAGGAAGAGACTAAAATGACAATCGTTGTGTTTATTGGGTTTTTGGAGAGCCCTGCTGGCAAGCCTGGGACAATCAACTTTTCTTAGGTCACCCTTCAGCCATGGACGCTTTTCCTATAGAGGCACGTGGGCCAGGTGAGCAGGAAAGGTGTGTTCAGAGTGGCCCTGACCTTTCCAGCTCACCACTATGGGAAATGGAAATAAATAAATAAAACAGCATGATGAAACCCGAAGAAAGGCAGGAGAGACGAGCCTGTGAAAAGAAAGAAAGAAAGAAAGAAAGAAAGAAAGAAAATGGTTAAGGAGAGACTCGAAAGCAAAGCAGGTGTGTGGGAACGGGTTAAAGAGCACTTTGTGTTTTGATGAAGGCAGTCCTCTCGTTGTGGACGTCAAACTCGTCGTTCTCGGAGTCAGAGATGCCGCCGTCCTCGTGCCACACACTTGGGATGCCCTTGTAGGAAACGATGCCGCTGCGGGCCACGCCCAGGCCGAAGCCGGTGCGCATTAAGGAGCTCATGTCTGCATCAGTGGTGTACACTTTAGCAAGGCTGTGTGAGCGGAACTGGAGCAGGCCGAACACCACCACAAAAGTGGTGGCTATAAGGGCACAGCAGAGCACCGCCACAGTGGCGGGCAGGCTGGACGAGAGCTGCAGGTTCAGGATGTCAGATGAGGCTCTGTCGCGCGACGGGAACAGGCCAGCGTCGGGCGACTCGCGCTGGATCTGGTTCTGGTGCAGGCAGGTGCTGCTGAACGGGTCCAGGTGGCTGTGAGGCGGGCATGAGAGGCAGTCCTTCGGCCCTGTGCCGCTGCAGGTGAGGCAGAGCTCGTGGCAGGGCATGCAGGCCGGACGCAGGTCAAGCATCACTTCATTGTTAGAGGGAAACACGGGGTGGGAGACGGGCGTCAAGCCCGCTGGGCACTCGCGTACGCAATCCTCGTGGAACCCGTAGAACCCAGGGTTGCACTCTGCGCACACAGAAAAGATGATAATTATAATTTAAAATTGAAGAATACAACTGCCTACAAATACACTGGACACGAATAGCGCTCAGCAGAGAAACAGTATTTAATAGTGTGTGGTCTTGGCTGCAATCTGATACGTCGTTTCTGCCTCCTGCATATAAAAAAAACAAACAAAAAAAAACCCACTTCTCAATTCCCAAACTAAAACTACCCTGTCCACTAAAGAGCAGGGCCAGCTGCCACGTGTGGAAGTGAGAGTGCTAAAGCAGCTGCCCATGTACCGCAGCGAAACGCAGAACGCTGCCTGGCTTTATTCACGCCTCGCACACCGTGTCAGGCTCATTAGAAAATATGACTAAGAAACCCGGGGCTCTTTCAGACTCCTTGCAAATGCCACATTGTCCTGGTGCCTGAAAGGTTTAATCTGTGTTTAACCGCCGTGGCACGCTGTAAGCCCACCATTAGAACCATTTATTTCAGTTAGAAAGAATAATAGGACGACAGCGAGTTAATCGGGGAAGCATGCGCACTTCTTATTCCGAGTCTCCCAGTTAAGGGGACCATAATTAATTGTACAAACGTAATGACATTTTTTTTATGCTAAATACTTGATTTAAATGCTACAGCTCTACATATCTGGAGAGGATTTGAGTGCAGCAAAGTTGATACTTCTGCCAACAAGCTTAGCTAAAGGATCAGACCTAATCTCAGGGAAAGGATATAAGGGGTTACGAATGTCTTTTGCCTGCTTCGTCTGTGTAAAAGACTCGAACTCAAGAGAAGGTGCGGTAGGAAGCGTTTAGGCACCGAAGTCTCGCACACATTTAGCCACAGAGCACCTGCAACCAGTATAGATATGACAGATAAACCACTTGAACAATTTCCTGAAGGGCCTGACGAACCCACGATCAAGAGTTCAGAAGCTTCCAAAAATATTCGAAAACAAACAAAACAATGGTTAGGGTTGAAATGTTTTTGTAAAGACGACATTTTAAAAGAAACAGCATCACATTTCCACATTTTTTCTCCAAAAGGTAGTCGATCAGCCGAGACACTTTCGGTGTCTGACGTTTGCATCTTTAGTTTTGCCCTGGAGCCACAACGCTAATGCAGCTAACAAGTGTGTGTAGATAGATATGTGCACACACACACACACACATTGCCTCAAACTGCCTGCAGGTCTTTTGTAATGCTTAAGTCACAGTATGACTTATCATAATCTATAAAAATAAACAAAACTTCACCATGTGGCTGAACACTACATCTTGAACAGTCCAAAATTCTGCCCCAGGCCCGAAGTTTTAATACATGGAAATTAAGTTCCACTTTAAACTTTAATTTGTAAATACATACCATCCCTGCAATTTTACACGATCGATTATTTAAAAACAAGATTATGTAGGTTAACTTCAAATATATGATGATTTGGGAATGTATTTACAGAAAATATTTTGGGTGACTTCATGACTTGTCGGTTACAATCGCCTCGTAGCGCCAGTGCAAAACAAAAGAAGCAGACACCAAACATGTCTTGGCTGATCGATTACATCTGGGGTGAGTGGAAAATTGTGGAAATGAGATTTTTTTGCTGAACCAGTCCTTTAAGACGAGCTGAACACATTTAAAAAGTTAAACTGGTGTTTAATCGGTATTTCAGATGTGTATTGAGGCACAAGATGACAAAAAGGAACATGCAATGGGGTTCAGCACAATTAGCTGCACCGGTGCAGGTGCAGATTCTGGGCTGCAGGGGGCGCCCTTTCCTCAGCAGTGCGGCTCTTACCTGTGCAAGTCTGGCTGAGGTCGTAGGTTTTACAGCCGTCTTCAGGGAGTTGGATGGCGTTTGGTGTGGACAAGCCAATGGACGGGGAGGCAGTGCCATAGAGAACCAACGTGAACTGAGTCAGAGTACCTAAGAAAGAACGCATGAATCAATCAACCAGTCATACAGATGAAACAAACTTTACACGAGGTGTGGATCAGCTACTACAGCTGAAACGCTTTGCTCACTGTGCCAATTCTTGTTAGCGGATGTAAAACAGCTAGGGATCAACATGGACGGCTGTGGTAGATTGTACTAAAGAGAATCTAGAGTCTTTTAAAACGGTTATTTAACAAAAACAGACTGTTAACGTCAAGTTTATTTATTCGGCCCACTTTTATTTAGCACCATTAAAATCGGTCCATGCAGTCTGTTAAGAGTCAACAGCTTGCTAAATCAGGCTAATACAACGAATGCATCTAAATTATTCAGACAACGGATGGGCTATTCAAGTTTTTTTTTTAAAACACACCAGTTGAAAAGCGTAAGCTGGGGTTCAGTGTATATTTACAGAATGATAGACTGGACAACCTGATAGCAGGGGAGGGAGAGAGGGAGGGAGGGAGACTCAAACCTGTCATTTGCTTAGCCAAATTTAATTAATAAGATTTACAACCGGGGGGAGAGAAGAAAAACAAGTAAAGTCAACCACTCATAAAATAGAAGAGGACGACAGGAATAAAGGGAGGAGGATGCAGGAAACGTTCAGTGAAGCCCACAGCGTTGGGAAGCTAATTTCTCAGAGCAAGATTAACCACTAGCCTTAATTGCCCTTGCCTAGACGGCACTTTCGATTGAGAAACTTCCTTCAGACAAGCTATTGAGTTAATGGAAAAGGCTTAAACAGAGTCAGATCAATAGGCATTAAAACTGTTACAAGTCTAGTGAAAGATTTTCGAAAGAGCATGAGGGAAGGGCAAAGGTACAACAAGAAATCACATCCTCCGTCAACAGAAAGCCCTGTTTGGAAGTGTATATAAATGGATGGTCTGCTAACCAAGGATTTGTTCATTGTTGCTACAACAACACATTCGCAGCATTATGTTTGACCATGACACAGCCTGTTCTCTCCTAATTAATAAAAAAAACTCCTGGGTTGTCAATGCCAAACTTAAAGGCGCAAACAATTCTCTCGTCCTTGACAAAGATCGGAAAGCCTTGCCGCGGCCTGACCCCCTCTCTTGTTTATCCATAAACGTGGAGCACTTTGCAATTGTAACTAGCAGAACCTAGCAAAATTATGCAGAGCTGCAGCCCTCTGGAACTCCAGGAGCGAGACGCAGTCCTTCAGCTGAAACGTCGGCCCTGCTTTCCTCATGCACTAATGACTATATGAAATAAAGAACCTTGTGGGGCAGAGGATATCGTGTGGAGTTACCGTAGTCACTGGTTCCAGCCACATTCTCTATTTCGAGAGTCCACTCGCCCCGAGGGTCTTCATCCCATGAGTGGGTGGTCATAAAGGCCCAGTCGTTGAACCCTTCAGAGGAATAGTCATGGGGTCTGAAGGACAGACAGAAAACGTTTAGTCTTTAACCAGAGCAAGAGGGAAAACCTAATGTACAACCCATACAATGAAGGCAAGTCTGCTAAGAGGAAGGACGAATGATGGTGCTCGTCTTTTGACAAATCTTTCGCAAACACTCTACATATTTGATAAGATTCTTGCATGCAAATTTAAGACGCACACAAAAAAAGAAAAGAAAGGCATGCAGAATTGTGTGTGACCTCTGACCTGGGGGCGAGCAGAGTAGAGCGGGTGCCCTGTGGGCTGATCAGGTAGATGGCCAGGTTTCCACGCCGGTTGTAGGACAGAGTGAGCTGGGCTTGGGCATGTTCCAGAGAGCTCACAAAGTTTGGCTTCCCCAAGCACGCGTCCACGCTTTTGGAGATCACTAGGTGGCTCCCAATGTTCCTAAAAAAACAAAACATGAGTGCATTTAAAGAGCAATTGAACACAGACCCACCAAACAGCGGTGAAATTCTGGATGCCGAGAGTCACAAAACCTTAGCCATGCTAATAAAACTGACGCAATGCCGTTTGCTAATGGCACAAATCTGCATCATAATTCCCTTTCATTCAATTAGACTATAATCAGTGATATGATTCAAACAGGACTTAAGACAGACCATTTAAAAAGTCACGCCGTCTCCCCTGCCAACCACTTTGTTGGCCTCCCTTGAGTGAGAGATGTCAAGGAGTTAAACACAATCAAAATTCATACACACATTTTTAACAACACAATGGAATATTTCTCGCGCTGTAGCCATTAGAAAGAAAGCGGTGATGGACTTAAATACGAGCTTAGTTGAAGTGTTCAAATAATGCAAAATTAATGCTTTTTTCCTTGAAATTTGTGTTAGAAGAACATGTCAAAGTCTGTAGCAACTTAAAACTTTGAATCGTGCAGCTTCCAGTAATCTATATCCTCCGATCACGGAGACACGCCGAGACACTCCACTCCCCGCCCCGCATCCTGAGAACACTTTGGAAATGACGAGGCTGACGGGCGATCCGAGCGTAACCGTAAAAATCATCCCAGTTATCAGCAGGAAATCTAAACTGTCTCATCGGAACACCGAGTGTCTCCCCCCATCTCCAACACGCCCATCTGACCCTCATGAAGGGCCTCAACTGCATTACAGGCAAACACGAGAATCAGGACTGGGACACTTTGGCCTCGACAATATCTTGTTAAACATGATAGCACAATAACGTCACACACATGCGAAAGCAAGAGATACCCACAACAAATCAAGACCACGATAAGCTGCCGCTCGCTCAGCTAGCACTGCACGCCCATTTTTCACGAGCGCACGTTCTATGTGCTGCTGAAAGCCTCCAAGAGCAGGTACCAGGATATCCCTACTCCACGACAAATCCTGTAAGGAGCTTAGAACAGTCCATTCTTATTCATGAAGGCAAGACCAGGCTTAGCACGAAACTATTGACCCTGCATACAGTCAGCGAGAAGTCTGAGAAGATGAAGGCAGATAGAATGAAAATCCCTCCAAACACACGCACACAGAGACGCATGGCGAGAACAGTGCAGTACTTGCAGTGCAAAGAGAGGGTTTAACGTAGGGAGGAGAGGATCAATGCAGAGTTGTAGAGTAATCACTAAGCTGAGCTGGACCGGCTCCAGCACGCAAAACTGGGCTTCGTTCCAAAGCCCTCTGATCTTTTCTATAATATGAGGGAACCGAGGGGGAGATGGAGATGAAAAGAGCAGGAGCTCTCTAGAGGGCTTGTGTACATAAAGGGGGGCGCATTTGGAGGAGTGTGTGGTTGTCAGCAGAGACACGAGCGTGGTATACAGGCCCGTCTGCAAGTAATTATTTCCTTCAGACATGCACCGCGGGCGAGCGTCCACCTCACGGCAGAACATCAAACCCAGCGGAGCGTTTCAGTCTCCGCTCGCTCGGACTGTGAACGTCCCGTGCCATCAAACCCGCCATGCCATCGCCTCCCATTTCAGCCAGGCTCCTGATGCGCAATCCCAAGGGCAGAGATGCACAGAATCTTAAACACCGTCTTGTAAGGCACAGAGAGGGGAGACACAGGGATGCTAGTGCAGACAACACATTAAAGGAATACCCAGCAATGGTAATGCTTCACAATGAATAATAGCCACTTGGGGAACATGAGAAAAATGACATTACATAATGCTGCATGGAGCCTGTTAGCTTTCATCTGTTACACACATGCTAGCATCTTTGGGTAGAGTTTTGCTTCAAGTCAGAGACTTACCTGGACTCAGACACCATAGAGATGACGCACTTCTGCTGAGGGCCCACACTGGTCCAGTTCATGGCCAGTTCCACAATGCCAGCGGCATCCAGCAGGCCGTAGCCATACGAGTGGCTTACTGAAGAACAGAGAGCAAGAGAGATGGAGAGATGTAAAGAGATTGAGAGATGGGTACAGAGAAATGGAGAGAGAGAGAGAGATACGAACGGGACGAAAGAGATTGGCAAAAAAAAAAAAAAAAAAGAGATGGAGACGAGGAGAGAGAGAGAGAGAGAAACAGATGGACAGAATGATCAAGGGAGAGAGAGAGATGGAGGGAGAAATAAATCAATACTGCTGACAGCAACCAGGCAATGCCTGGCGGTCCAGCTTAATAGGAGCCCAAGAATTGTGTGACATTATGAGACAGCCAGGGAATTGAAACGCACTCTTGATTGGTATAATGAACACCGGCATTATTGATTGGCACCACACCACATAAAGTTCCGCGGCTCGGGCGCAGAATAAACAGAGCAGACAGCAGACGAGAGAAAAGCGCGAGGCGTATGTCGGTACCTTTGCGACCGACCCCATTGGTCTTCCAGTCGTTGGTGATTAGGTGCGCAGGGTTAGATGTCCTCACAACCAGGTGCTGCATGTCCCTCCATGTTAGATTTTTACTGCAGAGACAGAAAAAAAAAAGAAAAAAAAAAGTGAGAAACACTTTCCCATCAGAGCTAACTTGTCTCCTCCAAAAGGGGTCTTTAATTGAATTCTGTTAAGTCGTAGGTGTTGTGAAATTCTACCATCAGTTCTAAGGCTCGAAGAGGTAACGAGCCTGTTCGACATTATAATTATGCCACTTTCCTCCATGTAGCAGTGTCGCTCATGGGCAGGTTTAATTAAAAGGAGACTGTAAAGGTCAGTCGGAAACTCTGCTCTTACTGAACACAACACTAGAGACACAGTTAATCGAACTGACTGGCATTTTTGTGATCAGAACTTCAGGTAATGCCAGCAATGACCAAGAATCCCAGTGCACAGTGTTGGTATTCTACCACAAGTTAGCGACAGTCTGTGATTAAAGGCTACACCTGTGATGTCTGATGCTTTCTGCTGATACCTGAATACTGCAACAAACAAAAAAAATTAATCCCATGCTTCTCTGACAGTCAGAAAGGGTGAGCATGGGCATAGAGCCTAAATATTATAAATCACAACGTCCAAAGTATTGCAAGGAAGCAGAATACATCACTGTATAGACATTTTTATGGAAATGCAATCCAAAAAAAAAAAAAAGACAGTCTTTTACAAGCTTAAATGCATCGACCAAAGCAACAAAATAAATAAATAATTGAGACACCCACAGCGAGAGCCAGTGTCAAAATGGCGTAATCACATGTTGTTGTAGCTCGGTGCACCGGCGTCTCATTTATACCGGTACATCATCCGCGCCTACAGTGCTGTATGGCAAAATATACCTCTACTCCAGTGACTCCATGGGAAAAGTATCATTTCTGGGCCTTTGTGTTTAAAACGCACTAAAACAGTATTCACAAAAAAAAAAGCTACACGATCGTATCTCATAGATTTTGATGGTGTATTATGATACGTGTGAGATTCCAGCCGTAATTTGCTGGGTTTAGACTTACTTGGCCTCCAGGGCGAGGGCTATGATGCCTGCAGCCAGAGGAGCTGAAGCTGAGGTGCCTGTGTGGGAGTCTGTGCACTTCTGTCTCAGGTCTGTAGTGATCTGTGGGTAGGAGGAAACGGGTAAGAGATCTTTTCACAAATCAAGGAAGACTGGAAGCATTTGAGAAACTAGACCAGGGAGGGTGTGTAGATTCAAATAACGTGTGGCGTCAGGAGAGCGGCTGTGCTGCAGCTCTGCTTTGGCTGCGTCCCGATGCACAGGGTCCCTTAGCTTGCACAAGACGTGTTACATTTTTATACACTCAAGGCTAAAGGGGCAGCGTAATTAGCCCTTTGGGCTGAGCTGACGGGTGGAAGGAGGTGACAAAGTGGTGACAGAGAAAGAAAATGAGAGAGAGAGAGGCTGTGGAATGGTTCATGACAGAGACGCATCCTGGGAGGTGCACTGACTGAGACAGAGCTGCCCGGATTGAGGCTAAGTGCTAAAAATTGCTGTGCGGCTGAGTGACGGCTCGGAGGCGAGGGCGCAGCCATTCGCTCTCCTTCATTCAAAAAATGGGGCATCAGAGAGCACGAGAGAAGATTGTCTGTCGTGCCTGAAGACATTGGCCCATGTCAAGCTAAAAATAATTTTTGAAATCTGTGCAGCGACATTTTGAAAAGACGCAACTCTCTGTGCCAGTAAGGATTATGGGAAAATATTTGGGCGCACAGTAAAACTCCAAAAATAACAAAGGACACTGAGAACAAGCTCAAAGAAATGACGGGGCAAAACCGGTGCGGTAACAGTATGAGGTTACCGCTCTGACTCGAAATGCAGACTTGCAGTACAAAGCTTGAGCCTGTACACCAAAGACGAGGTTTAAAGATCTGGAAAAGTGCTTTGGCAGTGGATGTGGCGTTATGAAACACAATACAGACCCTCAGGGCAAACACATCCACTTTCCTCCAACTGAGGCCACACTTCACATGCTTTCTTCATTGCAGTCCCTCAGCATGCTGTGCTCCACCCTCAACAACCCGCACGCCAAATACCATCAGAATTCCTCCAACTCCAAACCCCCCCCCCCAAAAAAAAATCCAAGGGCCTCTCAAAACGTGCAGCATGGGGCAAAGCTAAATCATTTGTACCCGATAAACCACACAATTTAAATGTGGCTTCTATAACCAGAGGCGTGAAGAACATCAGGATATCAAACACACAAAAAATGATTTTAGTTCCCATGACATTCCCCCTCCATCTTTTATTCGCAAAGGTCTACTGGCTATTTGAAAGTAAAATGTTAACAACTGTACTGATGTAAAATCAAGAGAGATGGCCTGGGGTCAGCGGGTCAGGCATTGCCGAGTAGTGCACAGCGCGGTTGGGTGCAATAAGGCGGACTCACGATCTGTTTCTCGTTGAGTCCTCCGCTGCTGTAGGTGGTGGCGAGGGTGGAGGAGCAGGCCTCGCTGTACCACGGCACGTTGCCGTACTGTGTGCTGCTGCTGATGGAGAGTGTGTAGATGCTGTTGGTGTAGCCATCACAGTTGCAGCTGTCCTTTTCCCGGCCACCGTTACCGGATGCCCACACGAAGATGGAGCCCATCCCACCGCGACCCTGGAATACAAAAAGACCAACACGCACATAAGTCAACCCCACAACTTTTTAGCTTTTCTTCCTCCTGCAAAACCCCTCTTTAGAGCCCCCTATGGAAGACTTGGCAGCATACCACTGACATCTGGTTCTGAGCATCCTTATACCATCGAACTCAGCGAGACTCAAAGACAGACTCCGAGCACAACCACGCTTTAAGGACATTGAGTACAATTTGGGACCGTTGCAGTGACACTTTATGATAGCGGGGAGCTAAAAGCTCAACAGCGCAACAGCACAGCCAGATGGTGCTAAGAGGATTTTGTTTGACAACGCATATGTCTCCAGGTTAATTGCACACGTTTCTGTACTTTAAAACTCTACTGGCAAACAGCAGTGACGTGCAAGTCACTGAAACTCTGAGAAGAAATGCATGAGGCACGTTCTTGGGGCGTGTTTCTAAATCCCACATGGCTTTCATTTCAGCATGCAGTCGCAGTCAAAGGCCAGCGGCGCCGATAATTCAATTCAGATGCTGTTTGCTCGTTACCTTTGATCTGGCTTTGTTTGCGCAGCCCACCACCGTACGTCAGATTCTTAACAATAAGCCAATAAAAGGTCTCCAATAAAAACAGCTAGAGTCCAACACGGAAAGTTCACCGTGCTCTTTGAAATGCGGTCTCTGTCCATGTACACACCTGCTGGACTGCAGGTCTCCTTTCGCATGGGTTTGTACAGGCTTCAGCCTTGTTTGCTTTAGGATTTATTCTGCAACGCAAATCTTATTTCCTGAAACGGATCAGAGTGCTGGCACAAGGCAGCGCTCGTGATCTAGCCAGCCGGAGAAAACTCACTACGGATTAACATGGTAACGGCTGGGCTGCTCCATGACAGGGTGATTAAAGGAACGTAAAAGACTTTAAATTTAATAATAGTATAGTAAAGAGTGAAAATCTGGACCTCAAAAGAAGAACTTCTTGCGAGAGCCACATGTAATGATTAATGATGACTGAAGGATAAACATTTTCAAACCAAGTTATTGAAATCATATGGATGGCCAGCTCGTATAAACTCCTGATTTCTGGATTTGCAAACAAAACAAGAGCTAATACATATAGGGACCACACACACACACACACAAGCATTAATCAAGAGCATGGTGCACATTGACACTGATAAACGTGAACGGCAGTTAATCCAACTCCTTAAAATGACACTCATTCCATCACCATGTAAAGTAAAAGCTCTCTGCTAATGAAGGATATATAAATGTTTATGGCTGGCCCAAACAGCATTTTACAGGCTTTGATAACGCCGTGTTTCCGAACAAGTACCCGAATACTTGTTCTCAAAACCACCCTTAAAGACAACAATACTTACGTTTCAGAATGAACCATCATTTTAAGGATGTTCGTTATTGCAGTTCAAAATATATTCAATAGGCGACACCCCGCTGTATGAATAATGATGAGCTCTAACTTCCACAGAGCTGGAAATGAAAATCTTATTGGATTTGGGAACTTTGTGTGATCATATATACAGTGGTAACGCACGTTTATAATGATCTGACGGTCAGTACACATATTTGCACGCTATATTTACTCGACCAATTCAAGAAAGCACAGAAATGAACGCGTCACACCCAGTTTGTTGTACTCTGAGGCGAGGTGACAACGCGTGACATGAATTTATGATGCATTCAACTAAACCAGCTGTAATTAATTTATTTTTAACATTTTCCATATATTAACAATAACTGTTCCATTTAAAGGCCTTTGCTGATAATTTATTGTAGTTTAGGCGACCATTTTTATGGCTTTAAAAAAAATACAAAGCTTCCGAATACTAAATAGAGAAACGAATACCAACCTAACGAGCGAATACTCGAGTTCAAATTCTAATTATTCGGGCCAGTCCTAATAATGTTAACAAGACATGATTATTTTTATGATCATCTTTCAAAGGCATCATAATGAATTGACATTATAAATTAAAAAGTGACACTTAGTAAAATGTAGAATACCATTATGAAATAAACAAGAGACTGTTGGTAAAACTGTAGTCATGTGAAAACTAAATTAAATATTTCATAATACCAAGTTGAGTGTCAATTACATTTTATAATTTACGGATTCATTTATACACATTGATTCTTGTATATTTAAATTTTCAGAATGCCCCATTTATACATTTAATTTTCACAGATGGAATACAAGAATAGCTACCTTAGATAACCTGAAAGGCAACAGCACACCATATTAAATAAGCATTTCCTTTTTCCACAATAGCTTCGGCTCTGGAGTTTGAAATGGGCATTTTCTTCCTATAAATTCCTGCCTAGGAATAAGATTTATAATATTCAAGGTACCAGGTATACCGAGCTTCTTGATTAACACAATGTCACACAGGTTCAGAGCGCCTTCCCACTGTTCAGCGTGTGTCTGCCCATCAGTCTACACACGGAGAGATGAACTGCATTTTTCACCTACTCACTGCTGTAATCATTAGTTAACATGCAACAGTCATTTTGCTTTGAACATCCTACATGCACAGACAGCACTGGCATGCCCCCTCCTATTGTCTGCCTGCTGGCTCCAGGCCAGTTATACTACTTCAAGAACATGGCAGTGTGAGTGCGCGTGCATCAGAGTGGAGGGCTGAAATTAATGTATTAGCTCAGACAAAAATTTAAGTGACAATTTTACCGCAAATGTTCGTTTTTGCACTGGAGCTATGATCAGCCAAAACACCAAACATGTCTTGATTAATTCGAGTACATTTGGCCTTTTGTACATTTTTACATTTTGGAAAAATTGGGTAAATTTCATTTTTGGCTGAACTGTTCCTTTAACGCCGCTCATCTTCTCTGCGTTAGGGCAGTTTAACACCGAGCCTATAAAGCAATTAGGCAGTAAGACGGTCTAATACTGCTAATGCGCCAGAAAAATCTGCATAAAGATTTCAGTGAAAATTACCCTTTAAGGTGACATTTAAATTAAACAAGCATCACCGACTGCTACTCTCTAATGCGAGTCAAGGCACTTGCAATCCAAGTCAAATCAACCTGTCCCCATCCTTTAATTACCTTTAAAGCAAATGAGAAAAAAATAAATAAACCTTGACATTTTGGACTGCACATTTCTACCTCTGAAAGATGCTTTCCATGGTAACAGTAGAAGATTATGTGGGCCAGTGATGCATTTAGGACTAAATTTAAATGCTTAATGCTCACTGGTCATAGCAGGTTAGAACATTTTACAA
Organism: Olivaichthys viedmensis; assembly: GCA_028565825.1. Classification (NCBI taxonomy): domain Eukaryota; kingdom Metazoa; phylum Chordata; class Actinopteri; order Siluriformes; family Diplomystidae; genus Olivaichthys; species Olivaichthys viedmensis. The sequence goes on from JAOUQW010000004.1 coordinate 6,175,548, forward strand.
GGCAAAGCAGTGAAAACAAAAAATTGTTACTAAACGTATACATCATTTGAAAAGTAACTGAAAAGATTACAGTATGGAGGAGGAGAAGAAGGAGGAGAAGGAAAAGACGAAGAAGGAAAAGAAGGAAAAGAAGAAGGAGGAGAAGGAGAAGAAGAAGAAGAAGAAGGTGGAGGAGGAGAAGAAGGAGGAGGAGAAGGAGAACTTAATTACTGAAATGTTGAAGCTGACCTCAGTTACTCCTCGCAGAAAGGCCTCCTTAGCCAGCTTGGCAGGGCCGTCCACAGTCTTGCCGTCGTCCTCGGGCCCCCAGCTAGCGCTGTAGATGTCGATATGCTGAGGGTTGAGGCTGAGAGATTGAGCCTCCACCACATCGGTCACCTCTCCATCCAACATCCGAACTCCTGAGGAAATCAGATCCGTTCGACTTGAGCCACAGGCACATGCTACATTAACCATTTATTTCATAAGCAACAGTTCTGTACCATCATAGGATTAAATAATTGGTTCATTTTTACTGCGCGTGTGTACCTTACACTGCAAAACAAGCTATATCCCTCAGCACAATGCTTTCTCAGATTATGAACTGTGACAAATCTTTCCTCATGAATGAAAATCTCTAGATCACACTTTGCATGCGAGTGTCAGGGTTTATTTTTTGCTGTTCATATCTTTAATGACGCTTACATAATAGGAGAGAGGAGCCCTGATGAGAGATTAAGAGTCTTCTTTCCAGAGAGACAAAGAGGGACCAGGGGTCTCAGAGGAGAGACAATCTCAAGGACAAAACCTGGATCCTCACTGCTAAGATAGCTTAGAAATACAGGTCGCGGTCATAAACCTTTATGGATTTAAAGTTGCCACTACAACACGTTTAACCCCCTCCCCAGGGCGGCACTTAAAATCAGCTGAACTTGAAAGTACCCTAGTATTCAGAACCGGATGAAACAAGGTTTCAGACATAGACTGGACTTTCAATTTCCAGGGACTTAAAACAGCTAAAGTGTAATGCAAAAAGACATCTGCAGAGATTGTACAGATTATAAAGTAAAAGAGCTTTAAAAAAAAAGAAGAAAAAAAAAAGGACAGGGACCAGAAACCCACTCAATCCTTGAGTTCATTCAGAGGTGATGGCTGACTTCTTTCCGGATTGCTGTCAGGTATCCCTTTATAGAAGTCGTCGAACAATGGAGGACTACCTTATCAGTTTCCACTTCTCTGTACAAGGAGAGCCTTAATACTTATGGGAAAATTGGAGAGGAGGCAAGACCTCTCAGTCTCAAAATGTCAGCTGCGCTTGAGCTCAATTGATTCTGGATCAAACACGTGAGGTTTACCCTTGTGGGGCAGAAACTGTATAAAGCCCCTTTGAGCTGATACCCAAAAAGTTAAAGCACCGGAAAAAAGGGAAAAAAATAAAAAATAAAAAAGTCAATGACCGTTGCGGCTTAGCCCTTTGAAAGTCGAGGAAGTAGGGTCACTCGTACCGCCCTCATATTGGCTTCAACAAATTAAGCAGTCACCACTGCAGAGCAACCAGCAACTCAAGCAAGTATCCCAGCCAGATATCAGGGACAGACAGCCTAAGCCGCATTTCTAAAATCCAAGCATCTTTTTCAAATCCCTCAAGCACATTGAGAAAGGAGACCATGAATCCTTAACAGGAAATGAAAAAAAAAAAAGACATGCTGAAAAAAAAATGCTCAAGAAAATAAAATGTACGACACTGGAACAGGGTAGAACTGTAAATCCCTCATCGCAAGAATGACATCGCAAGGACGACTACGCCCAGCGCTTGCGTCAGATCTGTTAGCAAGCCATTTGGAGCAGCGGGAAACTCTCCAAGCCCTTCCAGGCGAATATGTTTGGTTAATGAGCGCTGGCAGTGAAGTGTCTAAACCAGAGCGTGGCCTACTCGTGCTTCTGGGGCTTCCCTTAACAGAAGGCGGGCTGAGCCGTCGCTTTGGGTCAGCTCTCCAAAGCAGACCCTTCTGTTCTCACTCTGATCCTCTCTTCACGTTCAATTTCCTTTCCTTCCACAGCCCGTTTAAAAGTGAAGCCTATTAGGTGAAAGTTTCCCCTACAGATGCAAGATGAAGGAACAGAGTACGGCTGCTTAACAGCCGCTGGTTCTCATTTGGAAGCTAATAGAATAAGCAGCTCTTCACACGGACACAACACAAGGGTGGAGTGGGAGCTGAGCATTTCTAATGGTTCCCATAGTGGCAGAAAAGCGTGACGCTTGCCACGCGAGTTACAGCTGAGCAGGAGCGTGAACATGCGTACAAGCTTCAAAAGGGGGTTGTGGGGAGGGGAAGGAATTGTTCCATGCCCTAAAAGCTGATTGAAAAGAGGATGGCCTGTGATGTTCCCCTACAGGAAGAAACAGACTGCCAAAAGTCTCAAGTGGGGCATTAGACGAGGACATTACAGTGATAAAAAAAGAAATCAGGCATGTGCAGAAGACAGTTTTAAAGCCACTGCTTCACTTCTGTAGTCTTGATTACTGCGAGTTGAGGGCTCCTTTTTTCTCATCAGATTCAAGACCCGTTTTCTTTCTAGCCTTGCCCATCTATCAGACATTCTCCACTGGTTTGCAAAGCTACTAGCCAACGTATGGCTCAGCAAGGTAAAATGTGTATTCTGCAACATGTGTTCGGTCTTTCCTTACATGTAGGCTATGAATGAAATACATTGACACACATTTTAATTTGTATTTGAATAAAATTTGGTTATTTATCACTTCATAATACCAAAACAAAACAAGCACACATGGAAGCTGTTCTACTTGATTTTTCTTAACAACCCGAGCACTGGACACAATACAAAGACTCCAAGGGTGGGGACCCAAATGGCCTCCTCATATATCCATTGTATAAGAAATTCAATCCGCTGGAACCCAACAGCTGACAAATGTTGGCTGCTCCTGTGTCCTATTCATCGTGCCGTGCCACACCCATAAAGGTAAAAATAGGCTGAAACCTGCTGAAAGCCAAGATCCAGAGTATAAGATTTAAACAGCTTCTCTCTTGTCCCCTCAGAACAGAGGATTGGATGTCATCTATCCAGTGCTGAACAATTAAATGATCTTGCCAGGTCCCAGAGTCCAAAGACAGTTTACAGACTACCCCATTCAATGTTGTCCTGTCTAGTTAGCATGCATTGCCCTGTGTATTTATTGTCCCATGTATTTATTGTCCTGTGTATTTTCTGCGCATTTATTGTCCAGTGCATTTATTGTCCAGTGCATTTATTATCCAGTGCATTTATTGTATAGTGTATATTTGCACTCGTCCTCACTGTCGTGTATTTGTACTTTATGTAGTCCTGTATAGCGTGCT
>JAOUQW010000004.1:6187430-6202328 GCA_028565825.1 Olivaichthys viedmensis
TGGCAGCTTGGTGGAGCTGAGGTTTGAACCCACAACCTTCTGATCAGTAGCCCAGTGCCCTAACCACTGAGCCACCATAGGAGACCAACAGGCTATGGTGCCAGACAACAGCAATTTGCATATGTGCAAAATAGCACAGGATTTTTTTCCAGGTCATGTTGCCGCCCCTGAAGCCTCAACGCTCAAAGTCCTTAATATCAGTACGGCAGGACGGACAAGGGTCGACGTACACGTCAGGTGGCTGCAATGACCTGTGGTAGTTCTTAATATCCTTGCATTCTCATGTACTCGCTTGACATCCTCCGCTGCCCAAGTTGGGTTCCAGTACTAAACGCCACAAGTACCAGCAACATTTATATAAAAATTTATAAATAATAATAATAAAAAAATAATAAACCCTTGTAGGACCCTGATTCTATCCAAATATCAGGCATGCATCGTTTGGTGAGCTGCCAATGAGAACAAATTGGAAGACCCATAAGTCATTGCAGCATCATAGTTATGAGTCGCCTCATACGAGTTTTCAGGTCCTTCATTTTAACCAAACGTTTTAAAACCCAATCTTAAAAATGGGTACGCGGTCGTCAAATGTTTTGCTCGTTTGGTACCAGCGACGCCAAAAATAGACGTTTTATTCTGACTTTCATCAGGAAGAGGCGCCAGTTAGCCAAGTTAACGAGCTAGCAATTTCCTGGTGGTGTTCGTGAACATCTCTGCTAACTTGGCTACAAAAACAAATTATGTTTTGCGTCAAGCAGGTTAGCTGGGAAATACCGATATTTGACCGGTTAAAAACTCTGCAAGACCAGCAAATTAAAATCCGGTCGGACATGGCGTCCGGAAAAAGAATCTTCACTTAAAAGTACATATCAGATTTAAAGTAAGTTAATTTCTCCGACTCCTATGTAACAATGCAAGTCTCTTAAATGAATATAGATGATATGCTTAAGAAAAAATGGCGTCGTTTAAAATGTAGTTGTTTAAGCGCGCTGCCACTGGCCGTTGTGCACCATGATAACCTACCGCGGAAGCAGCCCTCCTTCCGGGATGTCGGTTATTGTTTTCTAGCTAATCACAGCTACAAAGGTCGTGTTCAAAAGACGAGACAGGACTTCAAATGGGATTTCTGCAGTTTGCTAAATGATTCCCCCATTCGCTTTAATACCCATTTATTATCTGAGAAAATTAGACAGCTAGCAAAGTATACGTCTAAATAAAGCTAACGCCGCTCGCTACGGCGGTCTGAGGGACGGACTCTCTGGGAGTCTCTGGCTGGTCTTATAGGAGGAATATATATATATATATATATATATATATATATTTTTTTTTTTAAAGAATCGTATCTGCCGTTTTGTGACGTTGCCAGATTTTTCTTCTGTTTATGCAAAGCAGTTCTTAAGATCAATATTTCCAGCTTACACACATTATTAACTGAAAGAGAATAATTGGCAAACAGGGCACCCCCCGATTGTTAATGTGAGAAAAAAGATGGCAACAGATCAGTATAGGGCATCAGCTGATACTCAGCTCTGATATCGACCTCATATCTAAAATGGGATCAATGCATCGCTGCTTTTCATTAATAAAGCAAGAATAAAACCATTCCTAACTTTGACCAGCAAATACAAAAAGGTGAAAAACATCCATCAAAACCCCATTTGGCAGCAATAACCTCTATGCTAGGCAGCAATACAAATGAACACAAAGACAGACTGCCTGCTGTACTGTGATCTAAAGCTGCCAGGAGCACCAGAAAATGCATTCATATTCCCCACTGTAACTCACTAACGACTAAAAGGCCTTTCCCATAATGTTGCCCAAAAAAAAAAAAAAAGATACGACGCAGGCAAATAATTCAAACATTTAAACATTTATGGGGCAAGACCACTGAAGGCCAGCACAGTGCTAACAGTTATTCTATAGCATATATAGAAAGACATCCTGGATTAGCGTGTATCGAGGGAAGGGATAACAAGAAGAGCGAGAGACTTTTGCACATTCATCCCAAGTTTTCAAAAAATAGCATTCTCTCAGGGATGATGGATACCATGCTGTTACAGATCCACTTAGAGCCACTAACAGCTCAGCGCATGGTGATTTCTTCAGAAGGACTATACCGATTCAAGAGTTTATGCTATGTACTAATTTTGCAGAAGCCACATTCTTCGTTTCCCAGAAACCCCAGATTGGAGACAGAGAACTCAAAGAGGCTTGGCGGTAAATAAGTTATTACCTTAAGTAAACATGAGGGTTTGGCTAAAGTCCTTGCCGAGGTGAACGGGGACGTTTGGAGGATTTGCCTTCTGCTGCTGATTCAGGAGCAGTTTTGTGGTTTCACATACGATATTTAAAGTTTTAGGGTTTGCAAAGGGGAACGTGGTCCTGGACCAGGTCAAAATGCCAAACTTGTCTATGGACTGGGTTATGGTGGAAGAAAGAGGGGCTTTATGGAGGTGAACAGAGATTGGCTTTTCGCAGAGACTTAAATGTCTCATGGGGAACTTCAGCACTCATGGCAGCCTATTGGACAAGCAGGCCTTACTATTCAAAAGACTGAAATAAAGTCACCAGTGGTTGCTGATTTCATTGTGAAACCAAAATTTATATCACAAAGATTTAAAAACAAGGCCGAAAGCATTTTAAAGATACTCAACAAGGGGTCCTTCGAGCCTTGTGCAAGTGCTTACAACACCCTCAGGAAGCTCGTTCTCAAGCACTCGAACGTACCCCATACGAGAGCTTTTTACTTGCCCGGCTAAACACGGCATGCCAAAGCCATCGCACTGTGGGTACATGTTTGACCATGAGCTCAGAGATACCCCAGCTTCAAATGACAAAACCTGGCCCTTCAGCCTGGGACATTTGAGTTCAACCTGGCTGTAGCGTTGAGCTTTTCAGTCATTAATAATCACGGTTTGCTGGTAGATTAAAAAGGGCTCTAGGACGCCGAAGCACAGCGTCTGAAGAGAACCCATTCAATTTTACCCTTAGGTCAGTATGCAAGGAGTTTGGCACCAGAGTTAATGACAAATTGTTGTCCATAAGGGGTTTTTTGTTGTTGTTGTTGCTGCTCTTAGACTTAATTTAATCACGCGGGTCCAAAAGGAGTGACAAATGGGAGTTAAAGCTTTGACAGTTTATAGCTCTTAATGCAATCTGCTCCTGTCACTAAAGCTGCTTTCTTTCCAAATTTACTTTAACTGCAGTTGATTTAGCTACCTAAAAGCAGGCCACAGAAAACGCCCACGCTTGTGCCCACATCGTTTGTTGCTAGTTTGGATTGTTATTATTATATAGCTCCCCAATCAACCCCTGGCAAAATAATCTCAAAAATACACAAGAATGCAGTACGATACAATATGAGGAGGCAGGAAAAAGGCATATTTGGCTCCCATATCCAATAAGGTCGAATTTGGTGGGATGAAATAAGGTGAACAAACATAAAATCCTAATCATTGCTTTGATACTGATTTACCCGAGGAGCCATGTACACTAGGAGCTTCTCAGGCTCGCAAAACCATCACAAATGTCCTTAAACCCAGGCATCAAGAGCCGAGAGGTGATCGATAAACTAGGCCTGTAGAGAGCAGGTGCTCCGGGTGCCGTGAGGGTTTTTTAGGCTCAAGGAAAACGTTCCTACTTAGCATTTTGTTCACAAAAAGATTTTTCAGTGCTAACAAACTCGTAGAATCTGCTGTGGACTTACCTGTTATCATTGAGCTGGGTATATCGAGGCTGAGGGTCTGGGTCCCCATCATTCACGTCATAGCTGGCGTCAGGATCCTGGTAATAAGGCACTTTAATAAAGGATTCTGTTTGGGTCTTAAATAAATTTAAATAAAAATAAAAAAATGGAGGGAGGTGTGTGGCTCTTCAGACTCACGTAATTACGCTCGAGGTCTGGATGGTTCTTCTCGATTCCGTCATCCAATATGGACACCACCACACCCTGTCCTGTAACACCCTGCTTCCAGGCTTCCTTCACATTGAGGTCACGGTGGTTGCTATTGTACTGAAAAGAGGATGAGGGAAATGTATCACATGCTCCAAGGGGGGGGGAGTGAAGAAACGAGAACAATGACAGAATATATTTAGGCACTTAGGATGGGGCACTTTTTGCACTTGCTATTGAGATGGCAATCTTCCTTTGATCACAATATGCTCTTACAGTGCTAATGATAATACCTGGGCTGAGATCCACCAATTTCCTCGCGTTAACAAAAGCACACATAGAATACACCACGATTCCAATTTCAGATAAAGCCCTAGTAACCGAGCAAGCCTTCGCTCCATATTAACTCTTTAAAGCTCTGGCGGAAGAAACTAATCACGGTTTCAGGGAATTAACAGTGACGCTATAGCCCTTGGATCCTCAAGTCATGGGCCAGTGACCTTGACTTGACCTCTACTCCAGTATAAAACCACCCTTAATCCACCTGACCGCCTGCCACAGGACTGTGGGGAACAGCATATTACCTTCTCTTCGTCTCCGCACCAGATCTGCGCTTAACATTTAACAGAAATTTCACTACACTGCGTAATAAATTCCGCGCTCTACCTCCACCGTGTCAGTTAACCTTTCCCACTGCAAAAGATGACTAACGGGAGTATAAAAGGGAGTGATGGTAGCCAGCTATGTGGTCAACAACTCTAGACCCCCCATCTATATACATGGGTTCATGGAAAGTGAGACTTCAGTGCACTGAGAAGTACTGGTATGTCATTTATAATGACCATTTCAATAATATATTGCTGGTGCTGACCTTTAGTCAATTGCTGTTGAAATTTTATGTCTTCCTGTCATTTGGCACAGGAGCATAATAGCGTTTTTTTTTTTTTTTTTTTTTTTTTTTTTAAACGTGAAGACCATCACGACAGGAAAAGCTCGTTTTCTGAGCAAAACAAAGAAGTGAAAATGGTGCACTGCAGCACAGAGCAGCATTTTCTAGTTGCTGTGGGCAGAGTTTCAAGCTTCCACTCAACTCCAGCCCACTTTACGAAATGAAACAAAAACGTCTATTGTTTTCACTGGTTCATTAGCTGGAACGTCCTGATTCGGGAGATGCTCATCCTCAGACTCCAGAATGACAATACTGTTTCCGGGCAGATATTGATTTCTATTACAATATAAAAGCGGAAGTTAGTGGGTCGAGGACAACTCGGGCATTTTGCACCCTTAAAAATAAACTGGCCGAATTTATAAAAAAACATTTAAAAAATCAAGCTGACTGATTTTCAGAAAACAGATCAAGAAACTGCCAAAAATATTTAAACCAAATATTCTAGCCAAACGCTCAGGTCCATCAGCAGCAGTCCGTCCTCTTGGGTAAATGAGCTTGAGGTGGAATATTCCTCTGTAACTTTTGAGTGCTTGAATAAGACACATTAACTGGGTTCTCGAGTCGCTCCAACACTTAATCTTTCTGCTAGGCCTGGAAAAATATCTGAAAATATCCAAACAAGTCATTATATAGCAATGCTTAATGCTGACATCTTATAATTTACTTTACAGGTAAGCTTGTGTTCTCCCATGAACTTCCGCTATGATGAAGCTGATGTCTGCCGGCACGGCTGTGGGATTGGGAGGGAGACCGGGAGGGAACCTCTGCAAACCGGTTTGATACTTACGGTAGTTCTAGCTCAAGAAAGACGCGTGACGCAAAGATTTCCCATCTATACGAGATGTCCTTCATTTGCGTGTTTAAGTTTTACAATGAATCTTTCGGGTAAAGATTTCGCACTGTTAGCAGATCTCACAAAAAAATAAAAATAAATAAAAATCATCTTATGTCAAGATGTATGCGCATGTACATTTGACTTGTGGGTAAACTAGAGTTAAAAACATGCCTTGCAATAAAACCGCATAGTGTCGTTCAACATTGCCGTCATCTGAACCTTTGTTTTTGAGGTGGCGAGGGATGCAACACTGATTAAAAAGAGTACGCTTGGCTGGACAGCTTTGTGAAGGAGTTCAAATGTTACATAATTCACACTTTGAATGGACTGCGCATGCTTCGGTTCAGCTCCTTCAAACAGAACATGACCTCCTACCCGGATCTGAAGGAGCCGCCTTCTTTATGGGCCAGCTGTTGGACTGATGTAACAGAAGCAAACATGGTGATCTTTCACCCTCATGCACGCTCAGGCAGACGTGCTTACTCACCAGGTACCACTGCTGTGCAAACTTTGGGTCAACTGGCTCGGAGTAAACATCCCTCTTCTTCCTCTGTTTCACCACCTGTTGCTCTGCCCATTTTACCTGAACACACACACACACACACACACACACAGTGATATCACAAGAATGTCTAAAGCAATGAGCAACACAAACTTTTTGAATAATAATATTGACACCGGCTGGATTTTGCTGTTAATCCAAGATGTTGGCTGATCCCTCACAAATGTGTATACACTACTAACGTGAACTCCACGTACATGGGATATTGCTGTAATCAACTCATTCATGTCCATAAATGAGCTTACTCTTGCTATGGAACTTACTTGTGTCCGGCTTCGTTAGCTTATTGAGAATTTCTACTCTTTATTTTTTCTTATGGACAAGCTTCATGGTTCTTTGGGCTTTGAATTGAAACTGCTGTAACCTTCACCTATCACTCAGTAGTACTCAAACTGGATGTTATTTCAGATCTGGAGGCAAGCGGTCACTGCATGAGTGCTTCAAGAAAAGCAGCAGATATAAACAGCACTTCTATGAATGATTTCACGCCTGCTGAGAAGAACCGTTTAATAGTTGTTAAGAACCGTTTAGCATGTATCTGAACACCCTTCACTAAAATGATTCCTATAATAAGATTTTCAGAGCTGTACATATTACGGCAACTACCAACTTGTAATTGCTTTGGAAACACTGCTTTTAAAAGCAGCCGTGGCAATAAAGCTCAGTAAACACGCAGGTATAGCACTGAAAGCTCCTGACTGAGGCACATCATCTGTTCAGCAGCAATGTGACAGATCAGCAAAAGCGATCGGAGCAAACCGCCACAGAAAGTCGAGGCTGACAAAGCTGCGAGGACAGCCTGAAAGAACCGCAGAGCTTCATCCCTGCGGTTACGTTGGAGAATTACCCCAGTACCCAGCACTCGGGTTCTGAATGTGCACACCACAACCCACAAAGTGAGTAAACTAGACTGTTAAAACATTCATTCTGAAAGTAACACTCTCAAAGAAAAGGGGAGTGGGGGGGACCAAAAAAACCCAAGGTCTGACGTTACAGAAGAGTCAAGATTCCGGTTCATGACGGTGGCTCAATATCTGCGCACAACAAAAGCAATTCACCACTTGCATACACAAATAGCTGGGTTTTTATAGACGTGGTTTTCAGAGCCATGGTTTAAAAGCGGGATCCCTGGACTCCCAGAGGTCTATGACGTAGCCAGGGGGTCCGTTTTGCTCTTCTTTTAAAAATGACGTCACTGTGTTGGTGATCAACTACTATTAAAATTGTTCTTGTTCAGGGGTGTACAGTGCCAGGAGAAATGAAACCTGTAAAGTGAGGAATTAAATACTTTGAGGTATAATTATGAATTTTAAAAAATATATATAAAATCAGTGCTTGCAAATTTGGCGTCCAAACAAAGTCCACCATCGAGTTTAATGAGGTGACCAAAAAGTAGAGGAGCTTGCAGGATGTTCTTGAAGTAGACTACGTGATGGTTCATGTTATGTCCTAGCACACAGGAGAAGTCAAGCGCATTCAAGTGTTAGAATTGTGCTAAATATATTGAAGGAGTAATAAATACATGTACACAACTTAGTCTTAAGTGTAGTGTATTTATTCTGTTAACTCCTTCTGATCGCTGCTTCATGTGTGAACAGATTTCTAATGAAGCAGCTCACAGTACAAGCAGGACTAAATAATAACTATAAACACAGCTTATGATGGTTTGGGAACGAGGTTTACGGCGGCACTGCCCTGATTGGTTTAGCCAAGCTACCTCCGCTGCACCAGCACTGATTTAGCTAGCACACTAGGTGAGTAATGCAAAAGAAGCTCGGTAGCGTCACTGCTATACATCTAGGCTCGTCATTAAAAAAAGCCTCAACATATTAAAATACATTAATACTGAGTGAAATCCCTTGTTTTAGAAAACACGGTCACACAGAAGCACTTCATGCAGTGCAAATATGATGTGGCATCTGCATTTTTGTTTACTGGACACACTGATGATTAAAAAAAATAATAATAATAAAATAAAAAAATAGGCTGAAGACCTTTTTAGTTGTACCATAAGATTTTCAATTACCCATCAAAAACCTTATAAAACATTTGGTCAAAAGTCCACTTTCTATGCGAGTCTCAGGATTTTGGTCATGTAAATTTAAGGCACTTTTGAAGTGCAGGCCTTTTTGTACTATGACTAGACCGCCTTACGGTTTTTCCAGCAGAGATAACATGCTGATGTCTGATATCGCAGTACTGCTCTTCAGCCTGATAAAACCTTACGACGTCAAGGTCATGCTATATTAAAGAAGCTGTCTGAGCCGAGTATCCATCTAGAGTCCTGAAACGAAGGAAACTGATCAGTGTTAAAGTGCAACAAGGCGAGGATCCAGTCCAGGAGTAAAGCCCTCCTTTCAACCGTTCAACTGAGACCCACGAAACCTCGGCTTATTATTTTTATGCTGATGTCAAAAGCTTTCTGAGAAAGGAGGGTGGACATTTTCAAAATCTCCCTCTAATCCTTGTACAAAGCTCACCGGGAGGAGATAATGTTGAGCTTAGCTCCAATGGGACTCCACTGCATCCACCAACAGTGTGCAATGATGGTCAGAGCTAGTAATGTAAACCTGAGAGCGTTCCTGTGACGCAGACATGTGTCACAACGTTAAGACGATATCTAGCTTCACTTCGCTGACGCTCAACACGCATGGATTAAAATAAAATTTAAATAAAAAGGATTAAGCAGAGCTAGGTCAAGTGGCACCAACGACTCCATTCCAACTGCAAGTATGGTGTTTATGAGGCTTCACGCTAAACTCATGTGATCAACAAACACCCAATACTTGGACTAGAAAATAGCGTTGTGATTAGTGTGTGCACGGCCCTGAAGATCAACAACTCCGTCCTCTGCTAAGCCATTTAAAAACTAATTGATGGGGGCAATTAAAAAGTAAATTAGAAAGTAGTGCAAACTACAGTTTGTAAATGTTAAAGATATGCTACCAATGCAATCATATTAAGCAGAAACGTCTATTAAAAAGAGACCCAACACCATTCAGTCCACTAAAGACTGAATCAGTGTCTGCTTGTTTATCGTTCGTCAATTTTCGTGTTGTAAAGCTTAATTGTGCCAGCATTTTAAGCTATTCAGATTGTGCCAAATACGCCTTCGGAATGGATACGGACACTGGCGAATGACTGGGGCAGCGATTTCGCCAAGTTATGGGGAAGGACTGAAAGATGCAGACCAGAAGCCCCAGCCGTGGAGATAAAAATCTCCATTATAAAACGAGCCTGGAAGCTTGTAATCTGGAAAAGCTTAACAGCCCGGCCACTCGCCAGACGTTTCAAATACAGAAGGCGGTGTGTAGAGCATAACTGAAGGACATATTTGACAGTCTGGACCAAAATTCTTGTAATTTCCTCAGAGCATATGAAAATGCGACGCTATGATGGTAGCTTCGACAGATAATACCGTCCTAGCATCTCACACTTATAAATGTAGTTCAATATAACTTGAAGGAATAAAAGTAACAATATTTAAAAGGGAAACAAAAAGGTGTTGTCCTCAAGTAGCGTTAATCGTAATAAGGCCTGTTTTGAAGCTGGGAGGCTTCCATTCTAACTTGGTGCTAAGGGAGCAAAAGAATTCAACAACAGGAAGTGGAGCAGGGCAGCCAGCGGAAATCTCATCAAGACTTGTTGAGAGGGAGGACAAAGGCGTTTGGCACAACTGAAAGTTTCACCGCAGCTTCATTGCTTAAAAGATCCAAATCACCTGCCTAAAATGGTGCAGCACCATCATGGTTATATAAACACTAGAAACAACCCGATCCCCACCTTCACTTGGTAATGAGGAAGAAAAGACATTTCTAACCAATCATCCACAGAAGCGGCTTCAGGGTCCATTAGGTTTAGTTTCTGGGGATTATTTAGGTTTCTGAAATCAGTCCCATGGGGGCCACTTCCATGCACACACTGGTGTTTTACTTTCTCCAAAACCAAATTATAACCTCATGGGAGACTTGAGTTTAATCAATAGAGCTGGACAGCAAAAAAGACAAGTAGTGGGGCAAGAAAACCCATTTTAGGGGAGAAATTGAAGTTTTTGGCCTTCAAATCGGAATCGATGGCTGCTGAACCTCAGGGCCGCCTCCCGTCTGTGGGTCTGGAACATTCACACACACATTATATAAAGACACAAGCACATCCCACCCAGTGTGCAGCCATTGTGGCGAGATCCCAGGTGGCCTCATTATTCACACACCTCATCACTCCTGCACACCAGGCAACAAGAGTGCTTTTGCACCTCTGGCTAAGCCATCCCCACTCTTGCAGGCCATATCATCATCATGAGTCTGCAAGCATGTTGAGAGACTTTAGCCGCCACCAGAAGGTGAGTAATGGCACATGCTGATCCACTCAGTGATTTCCATTAAGGAGATTTCTAGCCTCTGGAAATGAAGGTGTGGGGATCGTGTTTCACGTCGCCTCTGATGTTGCCATCTGGATTGAAGCGGTTGGCGAGTGACAAACACTTGGGCGGCTCTGAATAGCTGCAGATGTTGGGCTGAGCCATTGGAGGCACACCTTGACTTTAAATGCTCGCGTTTCAAAACTCGTGGTCTTAATGAAACGCATACAGATATGGGGCTTTGGTAGCCGGAGGAGATGTCAACAACAGAGGAGCTTCTGAGGGGTCCTTCAATAAGAGCCTGGCACACAAAAGCACCAAAGGGAAGACAGCTATGCGATACAAGCCAAGGATGGGCTGACAGAACAACAGATTTCAAACATGTTTAAAAGAGAGAAGACAGCCAGGAGAACAGCAGGGCTTATCTCACTATACTAATCAATTCCCAAGAAGGCATACAAGCCTTTAGAGTCACCCCTTTACAAAGAGAGGGGGGAAAAAAAAGGTTAAGAAATGGTGTTAAACAGGGGCAGATGTGCGTCTGTTAAAACACAGGTGTCAAACTTGAGGCCCGCGGGCCAAATGCGGGACACATGTTCTAAGCAAAGATAAGCCTGTATGATTTCTTCTTTAGTGTTACAGTAAAGAACCCGTGGTGTGAATGAACACAATTTTTTCGCATAATTATGAAACAAAAATAAATATGGTAAACTGACTCACGATTATAATCAGATTAGAGAATAGATGCGCGAATAATAATACGTTTAAAAACATAATAGCCTTAGTTCACGGCAATTCAAGGCCTCACAAAAATTATGATTTGGCCGGGGGGGTTTGAGTGCGACACCCCTGTGTTAAAACAAACAAAATGAAAAGTCTTCAAAATGATCCTGCACCACATTCGGTAATTCTTTTAGTGATCACCCCTAGCCCCTTAAAATATGAATATCAGCGGATTCCTATTCCTGAAGAGAAAGTTTGGAACTACAACCCAAGTAAACTTGTTTTATATTCCCCTAAACACTAACTCTTTCTGTCGGACTTGAACTGTGGCATTATTACATTTTAACCAAATTATCCACACTGGGGGGAAAAAAAAGAAAAGAAAAAAAAGTGTTGGCTCATCTTGCACATAATAAACGGTACTTTTGAGTGCGCTGGCCCAAAAATCATATACTGCTGAACTGAGTCATCTTAAATGTCTGGAAGCGGTGTGGAACATTACGCACATACCTGGGGTTCTCTCTGCAGGCGAACGTGTGTTCCTCTGTGTTGCGATAAAGACCTTTTCACCACCCTGCGGTGCCGGAAATGATAGTATTCGCCAAATATCTGCCAAAACACAGAGAGAGAAAAAAACACAAAACATTTAGACTTGCATCTTTGATACATACTTGGTAAAGCACAGATTTATTTGAAACGCCATAAATAAGGGATGTACACAATGCGTTTTCTTTGAAAACAGATGGTGCCGATACACTGCATAACAAAACCCCATCCTCTCTTGCATGATTGCAGAAAAGGAGTGCACGTTACGCGGTACGTCTCTGCCAAACATGGGCCGAGCAAGGCATGAGGCACTAATGAAATACTCGGCAAGACAGATATAGTAATAATAAAAGAGAAAGATCAAAAGAGCAAGTGAGGAACCGTCTGCTCTCGAACATGAAGGGGAAAAAAAATTATATATATATATAAAAATCAGTGAGAATTAGACACGCAGCAAGACAGCTACACTTGATGAGGCTGCCAAGTTAAGGCTGCCTTAATGAAAACGGGCATCATAGATTACAGCGCTCCAGTATTACAGGTCATCTGAGAGCGGTCCAACTGCCCCTGCCATGACCTCATTTTTAGATAAAAGGCACAGACACGATGATGAACACATGCACGCATACATCTGATGTACCGATCTGTAGTCAGCCAGCCACACATAACAGCTTAGCCTAAGCTTTAGAGCAGATCGATTCTCGATTCTTCCCCCCCCGATGAAGGCGAGATGTCAAGCTTAAGCAGAAGTTCACACTCTGATAAGCTCTTGATGTGCGCACGAGAGGCGGCGAGGCATCTAACCGTGACAAAAAGACTGTTAGGCAAGAATATGGTCTAAAACATAATAATTCAACCCCAGAACCCTTACCAACGCCGCAACAAAAACATCTAAATGGCCCCTGAATGAGAAACTGATAGTTTCATTAGATGCCGAGCAGCTGAATAAAATCAGTCAGTTCTTCTGGTGGAAAAAAATGAGATTGTAAATGTGAAATAAAAATGAGTAATGATAAAAAGCCTGTCGCAGAAAATGATGAGAGCCAACAGTCCATCGGTGTTCTGTTGAATGATATTAAAAATGACAGTTCAGAATTTTCTCACGTCGGTAGCATGGAATTCACTTCAAAAGAATTCTTCTAATTAAATTTGCTCTTGGTTGGCCTGGCACAAGTCTACAGTCTCCTCTTGAGT
This sequence comes from Olivaichthys viedmensis, assembly GCA_028565825.1. Lineage (NCBI taxonomy): Eukaryota > Metazoa > Chordata > Actinopteri > Siluriformes > Diplomystidae > Olivaichthys > Olivaichthys viedmensis. The sequence continues at coordinate 6,200,489 of JAOUQW010000004.1, forward strand.
GCACAGGTTTTTATATAAATAAATAACAATAATAATAAGGCACATTGCACAATTCGGGTTTGAAATGTACATACTAGCTAACACAATGTCCAGTAAATAGATCAGAATTAAATACACCAAAATTCTATGACTATGTACTAATCCACTTGTGCAATATGTTAAGATGAATGATAGACCGTGTAATACGGGTGCCTGGGGTTTGGCACTGATTTTAACAGGAGATGCAGGGTAGTGAAATAAGCAGAAATACAATATTCAGATTGGAGGGATTTCAGTCCTGATCTCGTCCCCCGCCTCTCCTATTTAATCTTGAGTAAACAGCTAGGATTACAACGTGTTGACACAAATACCATCAGCCAAACAAAACCAGAGTGGAGAAGCAGGAACCGTTGAGAAAACAGATTTGCTTCGAGGCGAGAAGCCTAGCAACCATAAAGAGGATCACAGATTAGAGAACAGGAAAGAAATATGAATAAAAAGGATACAGAAAAGATTAAAGCCTAATGAAACAAGAAGTGTACAGAAAAAAAATAAATAAATAAAAATCGAAGAAATGCTGCTATATGGATAAAAAAGTACAAGCAGCTCCTCTGCAACTATTGTTCCTCATAAAGCAACAGAAGAGCCAAGAGCGGGTGCATTCTGTTCGAGCAAAGATAAGAGTCGTAAAAGGAAGGACATCAGTCTCGGTTGGAGTCAGGAATTCTAGCTCCAGGCTGAGGCGAGCGCAGACAGAGATAAAAATCATGTCCCATCTTTCAGTGTCATATCATAGCCACCATCATGCTCAACTCCCCCGAGACGGCCAAAAGGCGACGTGTATGGCAACTGCATGTCCTTCCCAAAACATGGCAAGAAAATGTAGAGAGGATATCTGGTGGGAAGATTTGCCTTTAGCCTCTGATCCAAACTCTTGAAATCTAAGCCTAAGCACAACAGAACTGCTACCCTCATCAACTGAATGCAGCTGTATCTCAAAAGTTTGTGATGCCAAGTCTGGGAGGGCCTGCACTTGCACTGGAATGCAGAGAACGTCATGGAGAAAGATTTATGAGCTAGGCTGAAATAGTCTTGCAAGCAGGCCTTAAAAAGATAGGCAAGACACAGCAGTAAAGCCATCCTGTCAGTGCTACACTGAGTTAATATCTCAAACCGGCACGGTGTCGAGAGAAACGTGCAGGCGGCCTAATTACCTCCAAAAGTACCTTCGACTCATCAACTGGGCTCGGAAAGGAGAGCCGAGCAGCACTGAATCTCGGAACGGGAGCTCGTCTGGTCCCACATTCCCACACAAATTAGTGCCATCATCTACAATTAGCCTACACCTAACCTCACATGTACCATTAGAGCTCCTAACTGTCTGCACCACAATCTTTATGAGCAGACAATCTCCTGCTAAATTTTAACTAGGAGAGCGATCTAATGAAAAAAAAGAAAAAGAAAAAAAAAACAAACAAAGGGAATGTTTAATGTTGCCCTAGTTAGCACTGTGCGAGTCAAATTTGCAACAGCCTCTAAGGACGATCACGGAAACGGAAGGGCTGTCCATCAACCTCATTGAAATGCAATGCCACGCATCTTTTTAAATAACTTGATGGTTGTTTATTTGCCAATTAAGTAAGTGTCCAGATCAACTTGGCACAACGAAGAAAGCGGACCATGTGAAAACGAGAATATGAATTGCAGCAAAGCAAAAGCCACATGCTCTTCCTAGGAGAGTCCCCGCTTGCACTCTGATCACATTGTGCACCCTTTTCAGCCATTGTATGCTCTTATCATACCTAATAATCTGTTCTCTTTGTCTGTCGAGCTGCACGTGCACTCCTGCTGCCCGATGTGA
>JAOUQW010000004.1:6202428-6226703 GCA_028565825.1 Olivaichthys viedmensis
CGACCCCCAGCACGAGAGAGAGAGAGAGAGAGAGAGAGAGTGAACCCACCTTACCGTGACCGGCATCGAGTCATCCGTGTATCCGGACGTGTTCAACACAAGGTCTTACTATTTCTCCTATCTGGATCCGGCAGTGAAAAAAAGGTGGAGCTCCACCAACTCCACGCTGCTCGTGGGTTCGTGAACTACAAGCCGCCTGCGGTTCTTCTTCCCCTCCTCCCCGTAAACAAGAGCCGGTGGCCGGGCGTCATGTTTCAGCAGTCACAGCCCCGGTCAGTCTGACGCGCTGCGAGGACGCGGCAGCCGCGCGACGCGTCCGTTAAAACACCTAACGGCTTTTCTTTTCCTCCTTTTTCCTCCCTCTCTCTCTCTCTCTCTCTCTCTCTCTCTCTCTCTCTCTTTCTCTTTTTCAAATGACTCGACTCGGACTAAACGGGGTGGAGGAGGAGGAGGAGGAGGAACCACAAGGGAACCACAAGGGAACCACAAGAGAACCCCACGAAGCTCTCGTCCTGGACTAGCCGAATATTCGGGCTGGTAAGCGGCTCTCTCGCTCGACGCGCACACGCGCACACACACACACACACACACACACACACACACACTCGCGCGCACACACACACTCGCGCGCACACACACACACACACGCGCGCGCAGTTAGCTAGCTAGCTAGCTCGCGTACAGCGGAGAAACTTTGCCGTTAGCTACAGCTAGCTCTCCGCCGTGACGCGCCGCGGCGTCGTCGGAGCAACGGCTCGCCTCCAGGCAACGGAGCGTTAACATCTTTCCTTTTTCTTAAATAAATAAATTTAAAAAGAAGAAAAAAAAGTCGCCAAAGAAGAGGAATGAACGGCGAAAAATAAATAAATAAATAAATAAAACCGAAAAAAAAAAAAAAAAAAGAGAAATGCGAGGGCTAGTCCACGACGAGCTGTGCGGAGAGGCGGTGCACGCGCCGCTCCTCAGGAAATACGTCACACACACACACACACGCGAGCGCGCGCGCGCAGAGGAAACAAACAAACAACAAACACGCGCCTGTGGGTGACGCGGGAACAGCGTGCTAGCGCCATCTGCTGGATTTGTACGACAACGCCGCCTTTTCCTATTTCTTTTTCTTCTTCTTTCTCTCTATGTTGGAGCATTACAAGTCGTTAACGACCCAAATGAACCGACACACACACACACACATTTACAGGTGTTGCGTGATCTTAATATCAATCAATCAATCAATCAATCAATCAATCAATCAATCAATCGATCACATTAATATTAGGCGGTTAGATTCTTTTTTTTGATTTAGAGAAGCAAAAGGAGACACTCGTACCGATCCGTAGGTGGATCCTGATCCGGATCCTGATCCTGATCCTGCAAGGCCAGAGCAAACTACTATGCATGCATGCAACAAACTAAGCACACCTGCCTCAATCAGCTAAAGAGAGCAGGAGGATCAGCCATGTGACTTGGATATATAGTGCACTACATAGGCTGCAGAAGGCATTACATCATGCACTATGTAGTGTACTAATATAGGGAGTGAGTCATTTGGGAGTTCCTCAGCTGGAACTTTGTGGCACAGAATAGAGCTAGAGAGCACGCTTCACGGTTTCCCCACCCTGCCTTAAGAGATGACCCACAGCCAGAGTTCTGCATTGAGAAGATGCCATCTTGAAAAACCAAAACGCTCATCTACGCTGAGTTGCCCGTTTTTATAGGTGCGCCCAGCTTGTAGGTACACGCACTTGCTGTTTTATTTGGTACACCTACCATATATGTGCACTTTGTAGGGATGCAGTTACTTACTGTAGTCCACCTGCTGATGTGTGCAATTTGACAGCCTTCCTCTGCCCTGTCTATCAGTAGAAAGGGACCACAAAAGGATCACAGCTAACCAGATTTGATTTGGTTGGTGGACCGTTATCAGCAGTGACACTGACATGGTGGTGTGTGTTAGTGGGCTGGTGTAGTAAGTATCAGGTGCAGCAGCACTGCCTCAAAGTCACTGCTGGGTAAATTATAGTAGTCCGAAACAGACACTGGTTAAGGGCTGGACTATTAACACGCATTGTGCACACAAAAAAAGACGAACTGTAGTCACTAACTCTACACCAACAAGGCAGGCATGTCTAATAATATGGCCAGTAATTGTAGACTGTCAGTTACAGCCTACAGATGTATACCTACAGGTTTAGATCAGCATAATAATACCAATACATTATCACATAAATAAATTATAAAAGTATTTAGACAAAATGTTCAGCAGATCCCAGATTATTTTCTCCATTTGGATCTCTTGTTCCCCTCCAGATTTCTGGAGACGTGCACTTGCAAGCACTTTGTGCACACCCACAATAGGAAAGTAACATTCTTAATTAAGTGGTCATATCAAAGGTGGCATTCCTCAGGTCTAAATATTATCTCGGAGTCTCTGACCGTCGTATTTCCTCAGCAGAGTCAATTACAGAATGGCACCGTTGGTAAATTTGTGTGCGTCCTCGCAGTACCAGCTGGTGTTATGAGCGTGATGAGACGAAAGCGGAGAAAGATGAGAACAATGTCAAAGCTCAGAGTTTTTTCTGATGTCGGTTTTTAATCAAAAAAATGTAAGAATTTAATAAAGTACAGCAAATAAATATGAGAGTTACACTCTCGTTGGTGTTTATAATAAATGCAACAGAGTACAGAGTAAAAACAGGGCGCATGCTGTGAGGTTGTCAGCAAACCAAACTGAGGGAGCCTGGTTCCTGCCTGCGGAGACAAACACACAGTGTTTCAATGGACAGGCAACACAGAAACAGCTGTGCAACTGCATTTAAAAGGCAATTTGGCAGGGGGGAATCAATCCATTCATCAGCTAAGCAATCAGCAGAGAGCATCACCCAAATAAGCTAAGTATGAAGTAAATGCAGTTACTAATGCCCTTCATTCTTTCTGAGCTATGGTAGCATTTTTATTTATTTATGGTAGTGTCACTTTAAAGGTGAGGACACCAACTGGTCTCGGATCAGCAGCCAGGTTAAATTTATAGAAATGCAGTCTGACCTCTGTGTCCAAGCATCACATCCCCTTCGTATTGTGCCATGATTAGCGCCTGTCTCTGCTCGCTGTCCAGCTGTTCCCACTGCTCCTCAGTCACGGCCCACGCCTGTTCAAAGCTCAACCAGGACAGCTGAGCGCCACTGAACACCACCTGTAAAGAGCACAGCGACTATGTGGTTACAGGTTGGCAATGCAAATTCGTTGTACGATAAAGTAGCGGCCCAGCCAACACATTGTTGGCAGTGTGTGAAATTCTTACAGCCATTTTTCTTGGAGGTATCAACGTTATTGCCGATGGAGTCAGCCCTTCCATTTGTTCCCTCACGAGGGATGACAACACCAGGTCATCCAGTCCAGCTGAGCAGAACGAAGGGATCATCATTATAACGTTTGTCTCAAGCAAAAACAAGCACCATAGCCTTAAGTGTTTTCCAGACTGTGCACTTTAGCAGACGCTGCAACTTATGCAGCGAAGCCTAATTTTTATAACACATAAATACAAACATTAAAACAAGCCAATATGTCAGGTAAAATCATGCACTTTAATAATTATCAAGCTTGTAAACAAAAGCACAGTTGTCACGGCAGGCAGAAATGACCAAGTTGTAGCAAAATTAAACCTTACACAGCTGAGAGACACACGGCTTTGTAGCTGTAACTTCTATACGCCACCTGCCTTGTAGATGTAACGTCTGCATGCCAGCTGCTACTTTACCACTTTTAATAGTTAAAATTGTTTTAAGGGCGCCCCTCTGTGTTTAATTTTTTGTCTTTATAATCCTGTTTTTGAACACTGAAGTTGAACTTAACAGTTATTTTAACTTTATGAGACTGATCAAGCTGGACTGTTGAAAAGCACTAAGCAGACTGAATTTATAGGGGGGGTGTCGGTCTTATACTTTGGTTTGGCTTATATTCTGGAAAATAGAGAATAATTAATTGCTTATTTGTCAGTACTGACCTTCATATGAAGAAAGTGTGTACACATTATGACATGCACATTATGGATATGATGATGTGGTTAAAATGAACCCTTTACCTGCCAGAGTCCCAATCTCGGTGAAGATCTCAGAGCTCCAGCTGCTGATAGGACCGAAACCCAGAGGGCTGGAGAGTCGAGCGGTCAGGGTCTCAATCTGCTGCTCGGAGCACGGCAGGACCGTCTCCCTCAGGAACAACGCAGCCACACTAACACACACGCCACAGCAATATGTGATCGAATTGGAGATGCACAGTATGATCATCGTCACTGATTTGTAAACTGATTCCTCCTCTAACCTCAAGTTGACTGGGTCTAGACGGGAGATTTCCGAGGGACTGAGACCACAAAGCAGATTGCCAAGAGAAACCAGCTCCACCACTCCAAGGTCTTCAGGCTTCTGTTTGCGGCGTCGCAGGAATCCCTGTAGAGCTGCTCTCATCTGGAAAAAACACCACACGGGCAGCTGATTTAATGGAGGGACTTTTCAGACGAGGACTTTTGAATAAGCCTATCCGTTATTCCAAAGATGGTAGCAATTACATCATCAGCTCCATGTTCAACATGTGAATGAGCCCAGTGTCTACGGTAGTGTATCCCAAAAACCATGCACCAACCATATTTTTATGTTCTAATAAAGTTTGAAATGACTCTTTACAACTGCCTTTTTAATCACAGACAAATAAATATTGTTTTGCTTCACATTACAGATCAATAATTCCAAATATGAAATCTGCAAATATAGTATCTGGATTTGCTTATCTTAAAATATCTGCATTTTCCAATATGACATTACGGTAGAATTTTCTACTGTCTTTGATACCTCACGTCTTTGTACACACCAAGAGAATAGGTGAATGTGTGTCCCAAAGTGTATGTGTATGTCCTAAATACCATTCATTAACCAGATTCCTATGTTCACAATAGGTTTGAAGCACCATTTTACAGTTGAAATACATTTTTGATCTATGTTAAAGGGAGAGCATAGGTGAACAGTGCCAAAAACTCACTTTTCTTCGGTTCCACTCTTTAAAGCTTCCAAGATGAGCCACCACAGCCAAGTCAGACAGGTTCACAGCCTGCAGCTCTCTCTCGCTCATCTCAGTGAGGATACAGCCCAGCTTCAGTACCTGCTCGGTCCTGAGTGCCCTAACTGGCTTATAAACCTGAAAGAAAAAAAAAAACACCTGATCCCTTAGCCGCGTCCCCACTGATCACTGAATCGGGCATGTGTCCTCAATGGGGTTAACGTTTGTACTAATAGGCTTAAAGCAATAGTTCAGTCGAAAAATGTAATGAGCACTAATTTCCCTTTCCCCCAAATGTAGTCGATCAGCCAAGACATGTTTGGTGTCCAGAATTTGCTTTTCTTTTAGTTTTGTACTGGACCTACGAGGCTAATGTTACTAAAAAAAGAAAAAAGAAAGTAAGGGAAGCTTATACTTACCTGTTTAGCTTTTGTGTAAACTGCATGTATAAACCATCACTTGCCATAAACTGCATCAGCAAGTTGTTTAGTAATCTCAAATAGTCTTGATTATGGGGTTTATAACATTGTTTGACACACTGTTATCTATAAAAATGGAGAAAAGAATGTTGCATAGCTTAAAAAAACAAACAGTATTAGTGTCCATCTTAAAGCTAAAATCACTTTCCTTCTTAGAAAGTATCAGTCTCAGGTAGAAAGTGTGGCTCAATGTTGTACCTTAGAAGTAATTTGGATGACCATATGGTTCCAGTTTGAAATACAGCCTTATTCTATTTTATAAAACAAGTACTGAGTCTTTTGACGTGAGTGTGTGAGATTTAGGCCTGTAGTTTGCATGATGCTAAGATAATGCTAGATATAAGCTTCCCTTACTCATTAGCAACATTAGCCTTGTAGCTCCAATGCAACAACTAAAGAAGCAAACTTCAGACACCAAAGATGTCTTGGCTGATCGACTACATTTCAGGTAAAGGAAAAATTATGTACATTTCTGTTTTGGCCAAACCATTCCTTCATTTTGCATCCGGCCATAAGTGTTCGGGCACTAACCGGTCTGAGTTCTGCCCACAGTGCCCAGCGTTGCTCAGCATCAAGAGAACTGTCCTGACCCAAGAACTCAACACACTCGTCCAGTTCCCTTCTCTTCATTCGATTGAGCTGATACCAGCGCCAGGCCGAGGGAAAAGTCCCTTTGATATCCGCACAAGTCGGGATTGGCTCTGACAAAAGTTGATCCACTCGCACGTAAGATCATATGAATCACTTCTGATTAAGTATTGTAACTTGTGATAGGTGCAGTATATTGAGATAGTGCCTCACCTCTTCTGGTCCACTTCCGTCCTCTGATGATCTTGTGAATTAAGCTGTAAATCTTGTCTTTTAGTCCTTTCGGGTCCGCACACACTTTACCAAGCTTGGTGTCTTTCCAATGCCACTGACTCTGCAGGACTTGCTCGACCGTGTCTTTACCTAAATCATCCTAATAGAAACATGCCCTTCAACACAATGTCACAACACAACACAAAGATAGATGGATGGATGAAAGGATGGATTAATGAAGGCCTGTCTGCCTTGTTTTTCTTTTCTTTTCTTTCTTACCAATGGCAGAGAGCGTATCAGCTGGGGTGACAGGGTGAACACCAGCCGGCCTACGTGCTCAACATCTCCCACTGTCCATGACTTCGGCTCTCTATGACCGACATGAATAATCAGATCCAAAACAAGTAATCTATTAATCTGCTCAATAGTCTCTGCTTCCATATTGACAATATACTGCTCTCTAGCAAATTAGTTATTTTTCAAATCCCATCAATGCCAGGAGTGTTTAAATCATGTGTTATAGCTATGGCAAAGTTAATATCATTAGACTAAGTGTAGGGGAAGATGGGAGAAGTCGCCCCCCATAAGAAGAATGATCATTTACTGTACAGTTAAAACATATTTGGATATGAGATTAGCATGAACAGGATGATGACACAAACACCAACAAACTGTTAGGAGAAATAAAACTGGAAGAATATCTCATTTTTGTTATAGCACAAACAGTATCCAGTTTTTGTTAAAGCAAAAAAAGAAAAGAAATTAATTGAGTTATTAGGCTACTCTAAGAAGTGACATTTGCATGACTCAACTTGTATGAAAAGTTATGAACAGTTAAGGTTAAAGTGAGGGGTGCATTCATAGGAAATACAACAAAATCAGCGTGGGGTAAAATTTTGCGTGGGGTTGGGTTGGAATAATTTCCTTCATGGATCTTAATGCTAGCTGCCAGTAAAACTACTATGAAAAACTTTGTTTTATGACTCCATCCCGATAACATACTAAACTAAATAGTTTGCCTTGTTTCTGAGGGGAACATCTTGCGCCCAAAGGGCTAACTTTCAGGTAAATAAATCTCAGAAAGGTAGTCATCCAGATGAAATTTCACAAATTACAAAGTACAGCCCCTCAATAAATATGTTGAGATTAGGTTTGGCGCCATCATTTAGACAGGATAAGAAATAAGAAGACATCTTACCCCTTAGACATCTTCGGGGTGTGTTCCCCTATTTTACCTCAGCATGTTCCATATATTGAACATAAGGACCTACCCTAGCATACTTCTCTCTGTAAGCAGAGAAGCCATTTCTCGGAAGGAATCAGAGGGAATGCAGTACTGTCTCAGGTCCTCCAGTCGCAGCTTCAGAGCCTCTCTGTCCACCTGAGACAACATGTCCTTGTCCAGAAAGAAGAGGAGAGGACCCAGCAGGTCCATGGAGGCCCCGGAGATTCGGTCCTCAGAAATCCTCTGACAGTAGTTGGAAAAGATGTTTCAGGGAAGATGAAAAAGATTAAATCAAATGTGAATTGACTTACAAAGAAGAGCACTATAGTGCCCTTGGCAAAATCAATTTTAGATGAAACTAACACTAATTAAACTGCCACCAAATATAATAATTCAGTTTAATTCAGTCTAGATAAAGAATAGAGCTGCCTGCCTTAGGTGCCTAGATACATTGAGAATATAAATTTGTCTGGTATGGATGTTTATAGGCCATAAATTTAAATAAAGTTTCTATACTCTCATTGACGACAGGAAAGAGTTTAGAAACAATGTCAAAATTCCTCCATTCAAGCAGAACTTCGCAAAAGCTATTTCTCTTACAAGCACATTGATCGCTTTCTCAGCCAAGGTCATCTGCTTGTGTCGTGGAAGCTCCAGGAAATCAATAAAGTGTCTTTGAACGTGGTTCAGGACAGCCATGAGTGATGCGTTGGACAGGCGCTCAATCATCGTCACGCTGTGAGACAACATTTGACAGTGAGGCAGAGGAAAGCAGGGGCTAGACGGAGGATGTGGAAAAAGGAAAAAGATATATGATCTTACGGTAATCCTGCAGTAAATGATGGGTTGAAGCCATCCAGATCCATGTCCGGTCTTTTCATAAGCTCCTCTACTACACATTTCCTCTGTTGAAACATAATTGGTTTGACGCTGTTTCGACTTTTTCTAAAGTAGATGATGCATTGAAATGTAATTATACACTTAGGCCTTGATTTGTATAATAATGTTTGATTTAACAATTAATTCGACTAATTATGCTAAAACTATTTAAACAAATTTGACAGTTTAAAGAACTGTTTCACAATACAAAAATGGCATTGGCATATTCACATGTCATTTGTTATTTACTGGCAATTCAGAATGCGAGCCTTCATTAGTGTCCGTTTGTAGCAAATGTTATTTGCCTTGGCAGTGCAGAAGACTTTGTCTTGGATTAGCAATTGGAAAAACAGCAGATGCCAATGAATGTGAATTGCTGGAGTGGGTCTGAAGCTTGTCTCACACATTCTCACCAGAGCTGGCCTCAATCCTCCTGGCAACTCTGTAATTAACCGTAACAGTTCAGAGAAGTCTGACTCATTGGCCCAAAGCCGTAGGCTCTTGCAGCTCATGCCACTTGCAATGCGGCCTAAATGTCTGCAAAGGGAAAAACAAATAGTACAGCACAGCAGCAAGCGAAGTAATAAGCCAGAAAATATCCGGATTTGTCATGCGTTGACAAGTTCAATAGGGACAAATGTCCTGATAAGTCTTGACAGATTAGCTGTAATGCACTTTATATGAGCCAAGTTTTAGGTCCCTTATGTAACGAAATCAAAATAACACTAAAAGGCATGGGGCTGACTGATGTCACTTACAGTACTGTCTCTTTGGTGACGTTTTCAGTCTGCTGAATCATTCTGAAAAGCAGCTGAGCCTGTTGAATGAGAAACTTGAGAAGTTGGACGATAATCAAGATGGAATCTGATGCTCCTTTTGGCTGAGACAAAATCACTTTAATGCAGGCATTACTAATTCATATTCCTTTGTGGAAGCCATTGTAATACAGTGAGACCAATTTGCTTGATGGCAGCTGAGCGGCACTTCGTATTAATTTACTGAGAGGCTCATCTGTAGCATAACCAATGAGCTGCTGCAAATGAATGTGGCATGTAGCTTTGGACAGATCTACCCAGCAAGAACTGAGTCGAGCGGTGGCATTATCAGCATAATTATCTGCAATGACTGGTTACTACTAAGGTACATGGAATAAATAGGATGTTACCTGTTGAGGTGACCAGGACATGTTTCTGTACAGAGAAATGTGATGAAGGATCATCTGTCCGTCGAGCTCAGTGGCCAGTTTTTTCAGGGAAATGACAGGTAAAAGGCAGTGCAGGTAGAGTGTGAGATTGGCTGACGAACGCTCCAGAGCCTTTAGAGCAACAGCACAACATTAGTCGGCTCAGGGTGTGACATGAGCGCGCTTATATTTAATTAAAGGAATTGGATAGGAAAAAGATCGCTCAAGATGAACTCAAACTCGTGCCTAGTAGTAGTAATCAATTTACAATGCAGGCAGTGTTACCAGCTCCATGGTTTCCTGCAGAACTGCTGTCGAAAATAAACTTTGTCCGCGTTGGTCAACTCATTAATATTGCTTTATATATAATACTGCTTTATTATGCTTTCAAAATTTTTGCATATAAAAAAATCACTAGAAATCAATTTTGGTGTGATCACTCTTTGCCTTTAAAATTGCACCAGTTCTCCTAGGCACACTGTCGTGCAGTTTTATCAACTTTAAGGAAATCAACTGGTAAGTTGTTCCAAGCATCTTGGAGAACTTGCCACAGTTCTTCTGCAGACTTTGGCTAGCCTTCTGCTATCTCTGCAGGTAATACCAAACAGCTTCAATTATGTTTTCATTTGATAAGTGGTCTATTACTTAAAATTAAACTTTTTTTAATGACATACCAACATTTTCTGTACCATGATTGAAAATCAAAAAATTGCTTTTTTCTATTGACACAATAATGCAGAAGACATCAAATAAACATCTAAGACTAATTTTGTATGGTATCTAAGACTTTTGCACAGTTACACACACATACAGTAGACAAATCCAGGGAGTAACTGCAGTGTACTTTAGTAATAAATGTAGAGGTAGTTGCAGTGTAGTACAGAAAGTTTCCAGAGAAACAGGATGTTCCGGACAAAAGTCCTTCATCAGCCGTGCAAGAAATTTGTGTACTACTCTGCAATTCTTACTACCTCTACATATACAGTACATATCTATATATATGTATGTATTATGTGATGTTACTTTGTAAATATTAAAAATGCAAATATTAAAAAATTAGTTTTGGTATTGAGCTGATTTTATTTTTGTTTTCAATTGTTTTCATTTGCCATTGGGCTTCTTTTGTCACCTGTCAACCCTGATTTCCATTCTGACATAATTTTGGAATGGCAGAACTCGTGAACATTTGTTATGTAATAATAATTTAAAGAAGACCCAGCAATGACACAGACAGTTTCATTTCTTTTTGAATTCCTTTCATTTGATTTGTAATGTTTTAACATTGCTAATTTACACCATGACTGCATTGTAAATTGAATTGAAATTCTGGCAGTGTTTAAAACTTAAACGCCTTATTTTTGATAAATACTTTAAAAAGTGTTAAAATCCACAAACATTTTTACGACCCAAATGTGAGACTTTTTATTGTTGAATAGGAAAGCCGTGATGTGTTTAAAAAGTGTTGTAGATGATTGTTTAATTCCTGAGCACTTGGTTTCTCAGTGTAAGAGATGTTGGTGGTTTATGTGGGTAGCGTTGTTACCTGTAGCAGTGTGCTGTGCACCATTGCACGATGGGCAGGTTGCAGGTCGCTCAGCAGAGAGCTCCAGCATTGACAATCAGACGTTCCCATTGAGTCAGGTACAATCAGGTTTCTCAAGAAGGCAGGAGCCAAACCCCAAAATAATGGCTTTAGTCCACATAATGTGTTGGCACTGATCTGAATAGGAAAGTAAAATGAAAACAAGGCTTTCTGGCGCCCAAACACTCCAATTCTATTGATCCTGTGACACAACTTACATTTGTTTCTCTGGATATTTTGCTCAAAATCTGGAATGCCTGCAATGGAAAGATGAGGCCAGGATTGAATTAGGTACCAAACAAAATCTGTCAGCACGTTGATATTGTAATGGAAACCGTGCATGTTTACCTGTGCAGGTGGGAAAGTGGGTATACCAGGCAGAGAGAAGAGTTCCAACAACTCAGTCGAGGATAATGACTGCAGGAATGGCGCACCCAGTTGGGGTAACACACCATGGAGAGAGGCAAGTGCTGGTGAAGACAACACACTGGCATTCAGGGGTTTAAGAGCAAGGGCCAGCCAATGGGAAAGCTGCAAATGAGAGAAACTGTGTGTCAAGCCACAATACATAACAGTCCTGGTGTTTAATTCTCAAAATCTGTTCATTCCCATTGATCCAGGACATCTCATGCAAGTGTAAAATGTATTTTAAAATGCCCACAATATATTTTCTTCATCTCAGTTATTAGCAATATAAACAATATTGATGGAAATGGAGCCCCAAAACCCTTCCTTGGGGATGCTCCTGGTTGCACATGGTATGTGTGCTGGTGGGAGAGTAAATAGGAAATGGAGGTCATGTTACTGGAACTAAAATCACCTTTTTGTTGCATACAAAGACCCGTCATTTTAAGCACTTTTTTTTACCTTTTTACCCTGTTTCTCCCAGGTTTCATGTTGAAAAGATTTCAGTATTTTCCTAGTTTTAGTAAAGGTTTAAAATGTGTCCATTTGGGCCAAACAGAATATAAGAGTTAAAAGTGATACTAAATATGTAAATGATTTTAAAAGGCTCATGCTTACTCTGCCATTTCCACTGACATGGCCGTCGGAAATACATTGTGCAAGCTGCTGCCACAGAACAGGTGAGATTGGTGATGTAGACAGGAAACGATGCAGTTCTGCTGAATTCAGGTAGCATATTAGAACGCCTAACCTGTAGCAGAAAAAAAACAGGTCATCCATCTGTTGTATGACTTAACCTTCAAATGTTGCTGTTTAGGGAAGTGAATTACCTCATTATCGTATCACTAGTGAGATTTTTCCTCTTGCTGAACAGGGTGCGAAGCACATGGCGTCCCCTTATGGCATCCAGGCTGCTATTAGCCAACAGTTCCACCAGCGGGCTCAGCTGTGGGGTACGCCAGCAAACTTTAATTTTGTTCCCTCAAAGCCTTTTTGGGATCAAATATATTATATTCTGCTATTTGCTTACCTACCTGCTGGAATGTCAACTGTTGGAAGTGGCTGACAGGGAGGTGTGGGAGGAGGGGAAGAATGGAGGTGAGGAAGTATGGTGGCCAGGAGGCAACATCTCCTACTGCATCCGACTGTAGAAGACGCTTTGCAAAAGCTTGTTTCTGAGGAGACTTCATCTCAGAGCTGTGATCGCGGATAGCCATTAGCCTGAAACAATGTGGAAACTGTCAAATGCATGAACACATCTGCAAACTATCAGAACATATATGCAGAGTATTATGGTTTATTTATGGTTTTCCCCACTCACACACTATCATTGACCATCAGCGACGCAGGAAAATTCATTATGTCAGATACAGACATGTATGGGATGAACTGTGAGAGGTCGACAAATAGTTCTGGCGTAACGCGTGAGAATTTGTGGATGAAGGCTGCAGTCATGGTCTCCATGGCCTCCTGTTCCTTCGGGGAAGCCTTCAGATGATACCAAGAGAATCAATAGGATTTTGCAAATTGAAACAAATTGCATTTACAGCAGACTAGAACCCTTTTATGGCAACAAAAGGAAATGGAAATGCATGAGTTCTTTGGCTGGCTGTCTACCTGTATTGTCTCGACATGTAGCTGGTCCCAGCTCTGATGTACATGGGACAGAAATCTTTTCACTGCGTCTTTTTCTGCCGACAGCACAAGAGTGCGTATTCTTTCTCTAGGCATCTGGAGATATTCCTACACCAGCAGCAATAAGGATGCCATAGCTTATCAGCCATTATGATTGTATACATTGGTATTTTTCATATATGTTTTAAACAAATCCACAAAATGTTTGAAGCTCATTATAGTTTTGGTTACATGACGTTTTGGATTATGATCATAATTCCATCTATTCAGGCTAACTGTCAAACAGGTGAAATTATTACGATGTAAAGATACTAATTCAGCTTTATATTTGGACTATAGGAAATATCTAGTAAGTGTAATAAACTTTTTGTTAGTCTCCTGTAATTTATGACTAGTTGGTATATTAACATTCAGATGTTTCAGATATTAATTGTGTTCTACCTGTATTAGAAATCTCAGTGCGGAAGAGTTGTCCTCCTTTTGAATAAGATCCCACAGGACAGGCTGAAAAATGAATATAAAAAGATGAAACTTTCAAGCAAGGGAACACAACAATGTAAAACTAATAAATGTTGAATAAACAACAATAATGATGACATAAATCAAAAATCGCGTAGCACTTACACTAAAACAACTAAGGAGGTCTTCCTTAAGAGATAGATTCTGCTCTCGTCTGAGAAAGACACCAACAGTCCGGAGCACACTAACGGATGCATCAGGCCTGAGAGTTCCCCAGAAGGAGGCATTGTCCAGGAGTCTGGAGAGAAGAATAGCTTGTCCAAGGCCCTGGCGCACCTCTCGTTCCCCTTCTTCATGAGCTGCTGAGAGCCCCACAACAAAATCTAACACTTGGAGCACGTAGCTTACTGTGGCCAGCCAGCCCACACGTTCATCCGCAACACCCTCACAATGACTTAGCTTGTACAAGGCGTCCTGCAGGATAGGCATAGGGTTCACACAGAGCTGATAGGTTTCAAAGTCATA
The DNA here is from genome assembly GCA_028565825.1 of Olivaichthys viedmensis. Lineage (NCBI taxonomy): Eukaryota > Metazoa > Chordata > Actinopteri > Siluriformes > Diplomystidae > Olivaichthys > Olivaichthys viedmensis. The sequence continues at coordinate 6,216,648 of JAOUQW010000004.1, forward strand.
CGGGGCCGGCAGCATGTCAAACAGCTGCTGGAGGACACACTTGGTCTCCTGCTTCAGCTCCGAGTTGGAGCTGCAGTGGTCTAAGAGCATGGGCTGTTTACGAACCAGCATGAGATACAGACTCATGTTTTTGCAAATGTAATCCCTCAGACCTGCTTTGTCTCCACAGAGTTCAAGAATAGTGAAGTTGGTAAAATGTTCTGCTGTCCAGTTTAGGAAGTCACAGAGTCCATCTTTGGAGTCATGGTGGAAATCTTTGTGCAGGACTTTAGCGCAATATTCCGCTGCCCAGCCATCGTGGTATAAAGGAGAAGATGCATTGCCACACAAGGCTGAGATCAGAGCAGAGTTGTTGGGCAGAAAACACCTCCTGAAATCCTGGGCACTCAGAGATCTAGTACTGAGCATTTCTAAGCAGTCCTCAGTTGGATCACTTGCAGAACTTCCAGAAACTTCACTGGAGAGTTGTAGGCAAAGGTCATTAATACTTGACTGGTTGAGATAGTGATAATCCTTGGTGACAGCAGCCTAATAAAACCACAAAGTTAGAACATGCTTGTTAATCAACCAAAAAGTGCATCTGAAATGAAATGTCATTTAAACATTCATCAATCCTCTAAAATACCTGATGGGCTCGCTGAAGCCAGAAGGAGGAGTTGGCACATACTGTATTATTGAATTCTTGTGCAAAGAATTCACTGCACACATGTACCCACAGGAAATCTTCCTCTGCAGCAGAAAGGTACCATGCCGCATTAGAACAGCTGGCATGCAAGTCAGGCACTACATGGCCAACCTCTGGGTCCAATGTGGCATCACCTCCATCAAAAAGATTACAGTAGAGAAAGACAGTGAAGTTTGAAACCCCACTGAGACCAGGTATGGAGGCATTGCATGCTGCTTCCAGGATCTCTGCTGAGGCTGACAGCTCTGTTTCAGTTTGATCATGGTATGTTGGCTGAGGCTGGAGAAATCTAGATCTTTTAGGTGATCGCTGTTGTCTTGAGTTGTTTTTTTCCTTCTCTGAAGATAGACAGGACATCAAAGACGGTCTACTTGGTAAACCATGTGAGGTGAAACCCATAGCTTGAGCATTCCATGTCAGATTATGTCTAATACCCCTGTGTGGCAAAGTGTATTACATTAGTGTTAGAAATGCTTTGAATCAGTGCTCAATAAAATGGACTGAAATGTGAAGAAAAAAAACCTACCATAATATCAGTTGTCTCAGGTCACCTTCGGAAAAAAAAAGAGTGAAAACAAAAGAAGAGTTGATACAAATCACTGATAATTGCAGAGTTGTTCATGAATTGCGGAAATAGAGAAGGAGCTTCGTACAATTGGGCTCAATGTAATAGCATAGCTGGGCGCATAATGCCAGGGGTATAAGGTTGCAAATCAACAAAAGGGCGGGTAGATTATCCAGCCCATAGGATTTAGAGTATCAATTATCTCCTTGATGATTAACATGACCATTGTGATTTCAGGAATGCAACCATATGTTTAACAACAGTTACAGTGAAAGCTTTATTTATTTTTATAATACTTTTAAAGGAATGTTCAAGAAATTGTGCAGTAAAAGTCTTATTTTAAAAGGATTATGATTGTTTTTATAATCTGGAAATATAAGGAGTTAACTTGCCTACAGAGCATCTTCCCTGTTGACTGGACTGTGGCTCCCCAGCCATGCTACCTAGATCATCCAGCAGTGCCATGGTCACACGCGACACCTTCCTCCTCAGATTACTATACACCGTACTGCCCACTCTGCGCAGGAGTCCATGTCTCAGGCCATCAAGACCCTGGACGAGGGCAGGATTACGCTCAGCAAACTGCACTGCCCTCTCTGCAGTGTTGGCCTTTGACAGGGCCTGCAGAAGTAGGGTTTGCATAGAGCTAATGCTTTCCATGTCCTGAGACGTATTGTTCAAATGAAAGTTCTCCTCACTTAAGACCTCAGGTGGAAGGCTAAATGGCTTAAAACGTCCTGCCGAGAAAGTGCCATCCCTTTGGTCGGTGACTACACCTGCAGAATGCAGATTTACCACAGGTTTCCAGTTCCTTGTCTCCAGAAATGTCAGAAGCTGCTGCAGCCAGCTCAGGTTGAAACCACAATCGTTTTGCCCTTTCAGGACACAGATAAATCCTTGGAGACCTGCACTGGCTTGGCTATAGGTCCCACTGACAAGAGCTTGTAAAGCAGTGTCAAGCAAGGCACTAATGGTCTTCCAGTTCTGTGAAACAAATGTGAGAAGAGGCCTTTGCGGCTGCTGCTCTATGAGGGTAAGGGTACTCTGGACCAGCCCAAGTAGTCCATCCCAATGTGGACTGCCTCTTAGAGACAGGAAGAGTTCTTTTAGCCTGAAGCTTGGTCTAGGAGGAACCCTCCCAGCCCACTGTCCAAGGGGCGTTCTTCCATCAGACTGAAGAAAAGAATGCAACAAGTTCTCCCAAAAATGATCATTGCTGAAAGGTTGATCATCATCTAGTTCAGCACTCATCTCCTGAAGGTACATGGAGATGTTATAAAGAAATCCTGACAGCCTGTTCCGGTCAAGTGGCTGGTTAAGAGATGGTAGGCCAATAGCTTTTTTGGGAAAAAGTCCCAGAGATTTGAGACCTCCAACAATGTTCCTCAGGACTGAATGGATTTGTTGATCTTGTCTTCCCTCAGGAGATGGTTGTTCCCTGCGGGGGTACCAGCCTCCACCCTTCCGCCATATCTCAACCAACTCTTTCAGAATTGCTTCTCTCTGGTCCCCCTTTTTATTTCCTGCAATAAAACATTTGGATGTAAAACCTACTACACATTGATTAAAGAGTTTAAAACCAGTACTATGGTAGGATATAACCACCACACATTTGACACAAACACACATTTTTCTCACCTTCAGAAATGGCTGATACTTCACCCAATAGGACAACCAACCCCATTATAATTCCAAACTTTCCCATTCTGAGTGCCATTCACCAGTTTCAAGACAGTATCGAAGAAATCATACCGCTGCTCCTTTGAGAGAGCACCTGTTATAGAGTTCCTTTTAGCCTGAGACTCTCAGGGAGTAAAATGTCACACTGCAGAATGGATATAAAATGTTAATGACTGCCCACAGTCACTTGATAACACTTTCACTAAAGAAAAGCCGACTGCCATAGGTTTGTCTACATTAATGACTATTTTGTGCATTTATATGTTATTAGATACAACAGGTGTTCACCGCGTGATAGTCAATTTATACAGCATCAAATATGTATTTTTACTTGTTGAAATAAAAATGCTAAAAAAATTAAATGTAAAACCAATTTGTGGATGTAACTTCAGCTGCAGTTTACCCTTCATTCATAAATTCCTCTGCAGTTTAAATCGTTAGACCTTTGGGGATACTTACATGCAGTCATAATCTGTTCCCTCCATTAGTGTTCTTGAAAAAAAAAAAAGCAGATTAGACACATATGAAAGTACAAAAATTATTAATCGGTTAAAAAATCTCTAAAGACAATATTGTCTTCTTTCTGTCTGTCTGTCTCTGTCTCTCTTGCTCTTCCACTCTCCCTTTTTGTCAGCGAGTGTCACTTTTTCGATCTGTTCCTCCTCCTGCTCTTTGAGCTTCAATTGGAGCTTTAGCCAGAGCTTCATGTTTCAACGCCATCATGTCAGTATGTGCCAGCTGGCAGGTTTATGAAGTGAATTTCTAAAGGCTTGAGGGCATTATGGTGATTGTCATAAGTGAAATTCCATGCGACTTTTGTGAGTGTGGCAATCATGTGTATGAATATTATGAATATCAGTGTTATTAATGAAATGATAATGGCATGTCTTGCCATTAGTTAGTACTTTCCTTCTCTCTATTTCACAGGGAAAGGGTCCAATCAGGCTGTTTTTTTTTATTATTACTGTTTACTAATAGCAATAAATGTAAAGCTATTCTTTTAAAAAATGTCTAAAAAGTTGAGCTAAAATAAAGCTCAGCATACTCAATAATGATAACCTAATTACCCTAAAAAATATTTTCTGTTTATTGCTTGTCCCACCGAATCATTAAATCAATCGATTCGTAAAAAGTCTACATAGGCAAGAGCTAAAATAAAGCACAGTATCTGAATCTGAATTGTCATGATTACCCCGAGAACCTTTTTTATTTGTCATACATGTCCTACTATTCTGTTCCAGGATATAACTTTGGACAATGTCCTTGAGGGTATTGCTTTCCGTACCGGAGTGCCAGGAGGTCTCCTGCAGCTGTCATAAAACAAAAACTCTCCAGCAGCAGACAATCAGGCCCTTCACTTATGTACAGAATCATCTCTCTCATGTCCGAGCTCTGTCTGCAACACTGGAAACCTGAGCAGAAGCAGTGAAAGGACCAGCACACGCTCCCCACAAAGCTTTTTAATTCTGTGTCAGTGTCACCCACAGTGGAACAATAACTTCCTCTTGTATTATTGATACCTCGGGGAGCGGTGCTCACTCAGCGGCATGGGGCTCAGTTGGCAGCAGGAATATTAAATGAGAAACTTTACTCTTCCTGCCTTTTTTTCCCTCTAACTTCACTCAGAAGCTTGCACTCCTAATAAGGGTAACACTTGAATTTAAAGACTTGAAGTGTAAACAGAAGGTTTATTGTTGTAGTATTTAAGATCATAAGTGTCTACAAAAAGTCCAGTCCTAATCCAGTGACTACAAAGACGTTTAAAAATAGCGTCTTTAGGAGATCTCATGGGACGTTTGCACTTTTAGAAAAAAGGGTTTCTTTGGATGGTTAATAGTTCGAGCTTTTTAAAAGTGTTTCTACTTAAAATGTTTCCTGAAAGCAAAAAAAACCCTGTTGTAGGCTTCTACACAGAACCTTTACGGGTTCCCCCAGCAGAAAAAAATGTAGAACACTTTAGGGCGCTAGATGGAACCTTTTTTTCTTATAGTGTATATTTCGGCTCCGTTTTTAATACTTCCTACAGGGATGACGAAAAGACGACGGTTGTGTTTGTATGCAAGATGTCAAACTTGTAAATGGACGAGAAAAAAGACATTTGTTAGGTTTTGTTAGGTGCTTTCTCAAGGGTTCTTTAGATTTTTTAACGGTTAGATGGTTAATGGTTCTAACTTTCTGAAGAGGTTCAACTTGGAACCTTTCCTGAAAGGGAAAACCTTTAGGGTGCTAGATGGAACCTTTCTGTTCTAAGAGTGTACCTTGACCCTTTTATCAGGTACACCTACCATATACGTTACTTTGTAGATATTCAGTTACTGACTGTAGCCCATCCGTTGAAGAGCACAATTCTCAGCCCCCCTCTACGCTGTCCATCGATGGAAAGGGATCGCCATAGGACCACCACTGATATCAGGTATTATTTTGGTGGTGGACCATTCTCAGCACAGCCAACCAAAAACTAAAATCTCCAGCCAACAGCAGTCCTGTGGGCAGAAACTGACCACTGCTGAAAGGTAGAGGACAATTAACACAAATCATGCATGGTTAAAAGATGAGCTATAGTCTTTAATTGCACACCTACAAGGTGAACCAACAAGGTAGGTATGTCTAATAAAGTGGGCAGTAAGCGCCACACACACTAAAATGCAATGTCAGTGTCACTGATGTGCTGAGAATGGTCCTCCACTCAAATAATATCTGGTCAGCAGTGGTCCTATGGTGGTCCCTTTTTGCACTGATGGATGGGGTAGAAGGGGGGCTCCCAAATTGCGTAACGCAACAGATGGGCTACAGTCGCTCAAGTGCACCTATACGGTCGTTATAGCTGATAAAACACCAGGACAGACTCAAAATGGACCAATAACAATGTCTTTTCATGAGCCAGTTTAAGTCGGACCAGGCCGACCCAATAGTGGACGTTCATGGACATCCCTGATGAGTCAGTGCTCACTGGGACACTGCAGAGAAGTAAGAGTTTTTTTGTTCTATGCAGCAGAATGCTGGTGACATTTACTCATTGACCAATGAAGTCTTTGATTTGATTGTAAACCCTGTGCACCCGAAAGAGATCGCTCAATTCTTCAAGCGTCATTAAATGTTGATATTAATAAAGCTTTTGTAATTTAGCATTGGTTGGCATTTAAATGACTAATACAATATATATATATATATATATATATATTTTTTAAAATTCTTAGCTTAATGTGGAAAATCAAAGCAGACGTATAAATGTCTAATGACATAACCACATAACCTGTATCACAGCTATGGTCTATAAACAAACCTAAAGGAAGCCATAGGAAAGTTACAATAGATCAAACGAAACGCATCAAACGAGACACATCAAACGAGACACATCAAACGAAACACATCAAACGAATGCACAAATAAGCGGCATATATCAACAAAGAGCTTGAAAGGCTTTGAAATCAATCAACAGCTTGAGCCAACATTCCCTAGGAGAGGGGAGAGGGGAGAGGGAAGCCCTCCGAGAAGTCCCTAGAGCTTGATTTCCCAAACGAATCTTCTTAAAGGACTTCGCTGAAGGTTCGGCCACCAAGTCAGGCAACGCCCCCTCAAGCCCCAGTGCGCACGGACACGCCCCTTTCGGGTCACGTCACAAGGCTGGTCATGCGCCATGTCGTCACGACAGCGCCCGTGTCGGGGCGTGTAGGCACACTGCACTTATGGAGGTAGTAGGGATCAAGTCTCTAAAGACTTGCGAGCCTGCTTGGATTCTAGGCGGTAACGAAAACGTCTTCTCTAAACGCTTAAACCATTCGTGTTTATTTTCGGACGTAACCAGCGCGCCGTGAGAAAAAAAAAGAAGAAGAAGCGTAATATGCAAATAGATCGCACGTCACTGGGCGGAGCCAAAGAGAGTGCAGGGGCAGCATGGGCTTAGGGAGGAAGGGGAAACCTGGAGTATGAGCTGCTGGACTTCTTTTAAACAAATTTTTTATTTATTTTTTTTTTTTTACTATAAGTATGCACACTGGGATGTGCCTATGCACCTATGACTGGTTCATTTTTTTTAAATTATTTTAGATAATTAGAGAGCTTCTGGGGTTTTTTTTTTTTTTTTTTTTTTTTACATATAGGTGGTGTTGAGATACAGTTCCAGATGAAGTATCTTCTGGGTGTCAAAATAGCAGCCCTCGTTGGCTTGTTGGTTCTTACTCTGTTTTTTGGGTTCGTTCCTGCTCGGATGAAATGGTTCCGAGACACAAGCGGGACAGGTAAGTTCCACGGTTCCAGATCTGTACTGGAAAGAGCCGTTCTCCATCTAGTAGTTTAGTAGGACCTGTGTATCATGTCTGCGGTAGTTGATCTTCACTGTACTTCCATTATGCCTGCTGTATGATCTTTTGATTCTGCTGAGTGTTTTACACTCAAATACAGTGTTCATCAGTGAACGCTTGCACCCGTCTATCAGGGAAGTCATTGCCACTGCCTACCATCTTTTGGCTTGTAGTGTGCCAATAAGAGGGAAATTCCTTTCTAAGCCTAAATGCTGTCTTCTTTTTTTCTTTTTCTTGAACGGCCCCTTTATGTCGTAGGCCTGCTTTTTTAATCTGTGGCGTATAGACACCATTCACTCAGGCCCGGCCTTCAAGGACACGGAACTCTTCAAGTCACCTGACTTTAAAAGTCTGGTCATGCCATGCTGAAGAGTGCATTCCTCGCAGCACACCGAGAAACCCCATCGTTTATTAAAACGAAAGTCGTGCTCTCGGCACACTCATCTCGCAGAAGGGAAACCGCAGGCCGTGCAAACGGAACCAAAATGAGGCCCGAGTAAAAACTTTAAAGGCTCGAGTAAGATTTGAGAGGCTTGCATCATTAGTTGTCGCACACAGAATGCTAGTGTCTTCTTTTTTTTTTGCATTCCTCTTTTTTTTCAGATATCACCAGGAGTAGCTTCTTACAAGCTTTGATGATTAGCGATGAAAGCAGGACCGGAGACTCTTGGCCCCATTATCACCTGATGAGTGTCAGCGGCTTTCCCAAATCAATACCAAAGGCTCTTGTTGTTTTGCCTCTCTTTCACAGAAGCTCATCGGATAGTGCTGAGTTTAATCAGCTGTTTTGCCGGAGGAGTGTTCCTCGCCGCCTGTCTCTTGGACATCATCCCAGATTATCTGTCCGACATAAGTGTGCAACTACAGGGCTTTGAAGTGAGTTTGCTCGGGTGCAGAATTGATCTTTTTTCCTCCGAGGCCTGAAGAATTGAATCGACCCTTTTCTGCCCGAGTGCAACATTTATGTTTTTTGGTCCCGTGTAACATCCTCACGCTAAAAGCGTCCGAGTGATTGTTATATAGCGCACATAAGCCGTCCACGTCAGTTTGCATATTCTATTTATATACAATAATATGAAGGAAGCTGTCAAAAATCTTTCAAAAAGTGACACCGTTTCCTCACGTATTTAGTACAGCAAACTGTATCTGTCAATTTTCTCAAAACCTTTGTGAAAAATGCACGTAGAGCAATTTTGGACTTGTTAAAAGGATGCTTAGACAACGAATAAACTCATTAAAGTTGACGGACACAATAATGTAAACTGCCAGTCAGTCATCTGGAGACTCTTATGTTTTGTTAAAGTTGAATCACTATTAGTGCCAGTGATAAAATGGAAAAGGTACAGAATGGCAATTAAATAGGGAAAAAAATATTCAACACGTGTTCGACCAGAGACTCAAATCTTTGTGTTTAAGGACTTATTCAACGGCTCTAAATAAGTATTTTATTAAAGGCAGGTGGACTTTGAGGGTGAATCACTGAAGCCTATAGATAAAAGACTCCTTTTTACAATTACAATGATCAAGATCCTGGCCTTTTCCGATCAGATCTAGATTGTTACTCCATTCACTTATACCCATTCCTTACTTAGATTTGATCATTTTAGGGAATTGTATGAATTATTAGCCCATTAGCAGTGTACATGTAAGTTAACATAACACATAATAATTTATTTATATGTATTTTTATTTATATATTCCTAATGTACATGGTAAGTAAAATACATTTAGCTAAATAGTATGACAGCAACGTACAGTTCAAAGAGAAGGCGAATATCGATTTATTAAAAGAGCAACAAAATACGTTTTCATATACATGAAAATACATCCGTTTATTCAAATGACATTTTATGTCAAACTGAACCACATATACACACACATTTACATCACATAAATTATAATGCACACATTCAGTATTAAGATGTTGCTCTGAACAGCAAACAGTCCCTGTGTGTTCTTCTCATCTCACCAGATCGACTTCCCTCTGGCCGAGTTCATCATGGCGTGCGGCTTCTTCACCGTCCTCATCCTCGAGAGGCTTGTCCTCAGCTGTAGTGGGCGAGGGAGTGAAGAAACGGCACCTCTGCTCCCCTCTGCGGGTCACAGCCACGCTCACACACACCGCTCCGTAAACGACGTGGCGAATAGCGGCCAGCATGTCCACGCGGACCTGCAGGCCCATTCTTCCTTCCGCTCGTTCATGCTCTTCCTGTCTCTCTCGCTGCACTCCGTGTTCGAGGGCTTGGCCATCGGCTTGCAAACGACAGAAACTAAGGTAAAAGAAAAAGAAAAAAAAGAAGCTGTGTACTGATCACTGGGGTCTACACTGCAAGTTTCAAACGTTAAGTCCTGGACGGCCAGGGATGTGTGCAGAGTTTGGGCTTTCCCTTGAGGCTTTGTGTTGCCTTTCTAAAGGGATGAATGATAATATTGATTATTATAATCTTATATGGTATAGAAGAAAAAACTAACTGATAAAACATGGGAAAATGTTCAGTCAGGAATTGGAGAGTTGAGGTCGACACCTATAGATTTCCGATACATTCCTATAGATATGGTATTTTCCAGACAATAAGTCACTCTAGAGTAAACGGCCCCACCCTCTCCCTCTCCAGGCACTTTATTTGTCATTGCCTTTTGTTCAACCAAGAAAGTCTTTAGTTGGGGACCAACCTATTATATAGCCATGTTTTATGCTGAAATATAGCCGTTTTTTGTATCGTACAGCTCTGCCTGAAAGCAGCTTACATAGAATAGAATGCTCCTTTATTGTCACATGTACAAGTACAGTACAGTGAAATTGATTCTTCGCATATCCCAGCATG
>JAOUQW010000004.1:6259613-6274025 GCA_028565825.1 Olivaichthys viedmensis
CAAGTACAGTACAGTGAAATTGATTCTTCGCATATCCCAGCATGTTGGTAAGCTGGGGTCAGAGCGCAGGGTCAGCCTCCCCTGGAGCAGGGAGGGTTAAGGGCCTTGCTCAAGGGCCCAACAGTGGCAGCGTTCAGTATGTGTTAGAAATTACATTAACATACAGATGACGCTAAAACAAAAAGAAGAACTGAGAACAAATGCTACCGTTCTCAGCTTGAGCTAGTCTAGCCAACTTACTTCATCTACTTGATAAAGTTACTGCATAGCTGACGTGGTAAAAGCAGTATTAAAAGTTAGGCTTAGGTTGAAAAAAGCACACACCTGTTTAACAAAGATTTGGATGGTTCAGGAAAGACTACTTTTAGCATGCCAGATAACTTTAGGTTAGGTGTCTTTGGTTATGGTGTCTGGTATCAGTTGATGGTAGGGTCTATCGCAGAATTCAAAGATGACCTTTTTTTATTTGGCTTTGGCCTTTACATGACTGCATCTGTAGCTTTGAATTCAAAATATATCCATGCTAAATGTTGACGTGTCTGTTAATAACGGATGGCGGCGGTTGCTAATGACAGAGGTGGCAAGAAAATAAGGCTGGCCTTGGACCCGGTTAAGTAAACAAGTTGAATCTGGTGAGCTACAGCAGGAAAAACATGAAACTTTGCAGTGCAGATATAATCCAGCACTGAGACTGACATTACCTCTGACTTAATGGAATACCTTATCCTAAAATGCTAACGTAGCTAACAACGAATGAAATAGATTGGGGATCACTCATCATAATGAGCAAAACATATTGAAATGTCAAATTAAGCTTCAGATTTTGGGACACCGCCTCCTGTAATCTTGTAAATATGTGTGAAATTAGTACTGTAATTAGTCGCGCTGCTTATCTATAAAGTACTTTTAACCTTCTTTAATCCACAGTGACAGGAATAGACGGCTGAATTCATTTACATTGCTGCACAGATTTAGTTATAAATTCTGATAGACTGCATAATAAGTAAAACTATTTTTCCCCTTATGTAACTACTGACACGATATGCTCTGTATTATTATTATTTTTTGTTATTTTTGTAAAAGGATTTCCAACAAATTTCTTCATCATTATATTCAAGGTATAATTTATAATAGAGTGGTGACAGTACCAAAGATTTAATAATTCATGAAAAAATACATAGCCAGGATCACAATACTTTTTTTTTTTTTGTTATATCTGATGTCTCTGGGTGATGCTTAAACCATCAACACCATTTAGATACAAAATAAGACAAGTGGCTCTCGAGGTCATGGTGGCGTTATGTTCTGACCAGCCATAATAATAATCATTTAAATTTACACTTTTCACTTTTCAAAACTACAGAATAACAAAAATACAAAAGTTACAAATCCCCCAATAATGAATTTTTATAATAATTATTTGGTAATAAAACATGACAAAAATGTTTTTTCTAATATAGTAATAAATGCTACCATAAATAAATTTAACAGTATGACTGATACTGATATAATAAATATTGATTAGCATATTTGTGTTGCCCCTCCCTTGGCTCTAAAAAACTAGGTTGCACCCAGAGGGGGAAACAAGAGCTTAAGCGTTCTCTCAAGCTGAAATTCCCCCGTCAAGGACGGCATATTACTGCGAGTTCCTACGAGTAATGGTATGCTTTTTGGTGTGATTAAAACAGATTTTGACATGTTACTGTATAAAAAAGATCTTTAATGCAAAGTGTTTGCTGTGCAGTAGCCTACACTACAAGAGATTGTGTAGACTTTGTGTAGACTGCATTCCCCCCCCCGGACCCCCATTGAAGGTCCTGCTCAACCCCTCCAATGTTCAGCCCAAAGTTACGCCCTTGAGTTTGAGTCATATTTAATTAACTGACATATACAGATAGAGGTGCATCTGATCCATCTGTCATAGTAGAGTGCTGATCTTTAAGTTATACTGACCAAAAGGTGTTCATACATCTCATGTTTTGTGTGCATATAAACGCAGCATTAGATGATGACCAAAAGTTGCATTAAAGAAATAAAAGTAAGTAAAGTACAATTTTATTTATATAGTACATTTAAAACCAAAGTGCTTTACAGTAGATAAAACAGGTTTGTTCCTTTATCAATTCTCCGCTTATACCCATCTCACACATTCCTCATACAGTCCTCAATCAGGACAACACATTCAACAGGTGCTAAATGCCAATCTATAAAAATACGTTTTAAGCTTAGATTTAAATACTATGTCGGCTGGTAGGCTGTTTCAGAGTCACGGCGCAGCAAACCGCAAAAGCACGATCACCTTTAAGCTTAAGACGAGACCTTGGAACGGTCAGAAGTATTTGAGAAGCTGACCTTAGGGATCTTGAAGGAGCATACAGGGAGAGCATGTCCACAATGTACTGTATGTAGGTGCGAACCCGTTTAAAGCTTTAAAAACAGTCAAAGCCACCTTATATTGGATTCTGTGATGAACTGGGAGCCAATGTAGAGATGCTAACAAACTGGTTACTTGGTGGTCACGTTTTACGCTAGTGATGTTTTACAACACGCCCCCTAGGCCCTAAATTTGAAGGCGGAATTGTTCCGGAAAGATGGATTATTTGTAAATATGGACTATCCCTGCTATTTTCCAAAAAGCTGTTATTAAAAAATTTGAAGCAAGGTCGTTTGAAGCAAGTATAAAAAGATTTGGGCATGTATTCACGGAAAAGATTTTAGGCGAGACTTACAGTACATTACTTGTTAGTTACATTAGCCTCCAGTGTGTTTTAAAGAAGCAAATGTCGGATGCCAAACATGTCTTGGCTGATTGATTACATTTGGGGTAAAGTGACAAAAACCAAACTGGTAAATCTGACCTGATTACATAGAATATCATGTCTTCAGTCATTCTAATTTAAGTCAGCCATGTGGACTTTATCAAGTGCTTATATTAGTGACATACAATGTTATTTTTAACACAGGTAAGTACTTTCTCAGTTCGTTGCTTTAGTTTAACCTTCAATTTACTATCAGGGATTGCACATTACATGCCTTAAGTAAAAGAAATGTCTGTCACAGTGCACTGAATAAAGCACTGGTAACGTAATAATAGAATACCCTGCATAAACAGCTAAACGAACCTAGTTAAACAGATTTAAACATGACACTAATGTGGTTCGATGTCATAGTCTTCATATTCTCACTTCACACATAACCATAAAGTTATGCATGCCTCAGTTTTCCTGGTGGTACATCATCAGCAGGCCAACTTCTAACAAGCCTCCTCAGTCAGCTCTGGCTGTATCTCCCAGCACCATGAGGGTGCAGTGTTGAGTCAAAAGATTTTGAAGCCTTTGAGGAGGGTGAGTGTGGGGGCTCTGCGTTTGCTCTGGGCCCTCGAGGACTTTACAGTCACCAGCTTGGCCGTGGCCGGAGTGGGCAGCTCCTTATAGCAGGGCGAGAGAAGTGAGGCGGACGAGAGGCTGATGGGGGTTTTGTCCTCGGTGATGTAAAGAGACCGGAGTGAAAGGCTCCTCTCCGCCTCACGCCTCACCTCCCGGACCGCTTCGTGAAATACATGCTGCACGGACAGGAAGTCCAGGCAGGAGGACACCTCAAAAAACAGGCAGCCAAAACGGCTGGCCAGGGTCGCACCATCCGTCTTATTCACTTGTCTGAGATAGAGAGAGCGAGAGAGGGAGGTCAGAATCAGTGGCACTGCTCATGAGGCTAACACAGGCTCATTTACATAACTTGCTCCTACATGCATAGCCCATTGAAAATTCTAATTTACACAATTTTCTCCTTAAACCTAATGTAATCGATAAGCCAAGACATGTTTGGTGGCTGACATTTGCTCTTTTTGTTTTCCACTGGAGCTATGAGGTTAATGTAGCTAACAAATAATGGAAGTCTATCTCACCCAAAATCTTTTCCATAAATACATACTCAAATCTTCAAATACTGGCTTCAAATGACATCATTAAACTACGTAATCTCATTTTTAAATCAACGTTTTTTTGGAACAAAGCAGGGATAGTCAGTATTTATAAGCTGAAGTTGGAAGTGCAGCTATACTCTCATCTGCATAGAAAAAAAGTGGTTCTGGTTGTCTAATATGGCTTCCCCCATAACATTACAGTGTTCACCAACACAGTGAAGTTTGGACCATTTTTATATATTACAGTAAGTCATACAGTGTCCCAAACCACATTGGCAAGTTTGCGTGACTTTACTAAAACTGGATGCAGTTTGAGGCAGATATTTATGGAAAAGATTTTGGGTGAGATAGACTTTCATTACTTTTTATCTACAATAGTAGCTCAAGATTAGAACTAAAGAAGCAAACTTCAGACATCAAATGTGTCTTGGTTGATCATCTACCTTTGTCGTAAGGGCAACATTGTGTAAATTCGATTTTTCTCTGCACCATTCCTTTAAGCTTAATTTATTCCCCAGCTCAAACTCACACACTTCTAACTTTGACAGAAGATCGACCACGCACCGAAAAAAGATTAAACGTTGCTCTGATCACCCACAAATGGAATAGATTTCACCTTACACTCCATAAAATTCAGCTTGCCTTAAAAGCCTTGCTAGCATAAACTACCACTTATTCTACCACTTAAATAATTATGTGTGCACATTAACTGTAATAAAACCCAGCTGTTAGATGCAAATTTTAACTTGCATACCACATGCAACACTTGCTTTTGATGACAGAAAGCAAGGACTGCCAATAAAATGTATTCATTTGGCAGACGCTTTTATCCAATCCAGGCACAGAGCTGAGATGTATGGGCCCAACATCAGCTTTCTGGCAGTCACTTGTGCAAAATATTAACTGCTAAGCTCCCACTGCCTGTTTCCTAATTGGTCAAACCCATATCTAAATATTTACGCACTTTAAAAGTTGTTTATTTTTTTTCCAATAGAAAAGAACGTAAAATGTATATCCTAATGCTCTTGCCTCTTTGTTGCTGCACAATTTTTTTGACTTGATTCTTATTAGTGTTTTCTTCTGAAAAAAAGATTACCATTTTAAAACCAATACTGCAACCAAAAAATAAATGCACACAATTTCCCCTTATCCCAAATGTAGTCGTTCAGCCAAGACATGTTTGGTGTCAGAGGTTTGCTTCTTTGGTTTTGCACTAGAGCGACGATGCGAATATTACTAACAAGTCATTAAAGGTTATAGCTATTAGCTTAGCATCATGTAAACCGCATGCCTAAATCCTCACACACTCGCCTTAAATCTAGTTGAGTTGTTCAGCATCTCACATACTCACATTAGAAGTGCTTGAGATGATAACCCTGCTGAAAAATCCAGCTTGGTCTGACCAGCTACCAGCTGTCAAAACACAGGCCGAGCTGGTCGAACTGGTAGATGGAAACGGTTGTAGACTAATTGTTTCATGAAAATAACACAACAGTAAGGCAATTAGAAAATCCCAAACATTTACTGATCAATTTCGTCAAGTTATAAGGAAGCTGAAGAATAAATTCCTAGCTGGCTAAGTTGGTCTACCAGTTTGCCTGTGTTTTGGCAACTGGTAGCTGGTCAGACCAAGCTGGATTTTTCAGGCGGGAATATAGTTCCAATTTGATTTATTAATTTTTAAGAGACTTATTCTGTTGTTTTATGAAAAGTATTTATGTACAAATGGTATTACTGAGCCAAACGATGTTTTTTGAGGCCAGCGTAGTTCCATGATGCTAAACTGGCAGCGATGAGCTTATTTTACAACTTAAAAAGCCTCGTAGCTTCAGTACAAAACTAAAGAGGCAAGCTTCAGAGACAAAGCATGTCTTGGCTGATCGACAACATGTGGGGTAAGAAGAAAGTTTTCATTTTTGTCTGAAATATGGCTTTAACCTAAACATACAAACAGCAGGTTTTATGAATATCTTGAATATTTGTCATGCTTTCCGCAGAAAACAAGGTAAATAGCATATGTGACAGCCTTTTTAGTTGGTTTAAACTATTCACATTTTAGACTGCTGAGCTGAAATTTAGTGCAAAACTAAACAGATTCCACTTTTAGGGCGCTAACAACCATATACGGTTCTGAGTATTTGAACAGTGAGCTGAGACCTGTATCTCTCCATGTCCACTTTGTTGCCCACTAGAATGATAGGAGCCTCAGGCTGCAGGCCTTTGGTGTACAGCGTCACAGCCTCCACATACTGCTGACAAACTTCGAAGCTGAGTCTGTTATCAATGCTGTAAACGACGAGGAAGGCGCTGGCCCAGGCCAGGTAGCGATCACAGTTCACCGGTCCACCCTGAAAAGAAAAAGATCCAAACTGGAGGCTACAGGCTGCCATCTTAAAGCTGCCAACTGCTTTAGTACAGTAATAACTTTAATTCAGTACCACATTATTATGAAGATTCTGCATTATTTTTAAGGATAGCCCGATTAGCATTTTACAGGCTTTGAATACTCATTAGAGTTTCTGAACGAGTACCCGAATACTCGTTCTCAAAACCACCCTTTAAAACACTAATGTTTTACGTTTTATAATTAACCATAATTTTAAGTACGTTCGTTACTGCAGTTCAAAATACAGTGTGTACAATATATATATATATATATATACACACACACACACACACACACACACACACACACACACATACATATATACTCCCAGCATGCGTCAAATACACGGGGCGTGGATCATTTTTTTCTGTGTCTTCATTCATGGGTTTAGTAAATATAACGTGCAAATATCTGTACTGACTGTCAGTTTATTATAAACATGCATTTTGTTGGAACTTTCTTGAAGTTTAAACTTTAATTAACATTAGAAAATGGTGCAGGAGAGGGCGGGATTGGTTATAATTCCTTCGGGAGTGGGCAGCAGTCTCCCGCACACCTCTAAATTATATTATTTTGTGGCTTAAAAAAGACGAAGCTTCCGAATAAAAAAAACAGAAACGAATACCAACGTAACAAACGAATACTCGAGTATTCGAATTATTCGGGCCAGCCCTAATTATTTTCAGTACTAGGCTTATTAAATCTGAATCTCTTGAGCTAAACTGTTACCCCAGTAACATGTTACCTCATGTGTCCCCTCAAGCAACAAACGTTGCTTTGAAGTGTCTATTTCTGCTAAACTTGAATTAATAACATACTGTAGATCATTACCAGGTCTGCCGTGTCCATCACTTTGACCAGAACTGGCTGCTGGTCCACCATCTCCTCTGAGGAATAAGTGTCCTCTACAAATGTAATGTAAAAGTTTTTTTTAGCCAAAACATTTCTACAAGACATTTCTCATTACACTTATTCAAACCAAGTGCACTTGCTTTTCTCAATATCAAAGCTTTGTGTGGCATTTTCACTACAGAAATTATGTAATGGTTGCATGTTTCTCTTTTAGAATCAGAGGATTTAGTTTCTGCTGTCCATCTGGTTACCATATGACTGATGATTTTACAGGTTGTGGTTTAGGCAATATGACAGAATGACAGATTGGAAGTTGGGCTTATTAACTCGTTTTGAAGGTGAGCTTTGAGGTATTGGACATTTTTCTTCATCCCAAATTCTTGGAATTACACTGGGCCAATTGTTCTTGATTCAACAGACCAATTTATCTCTGGACCCGAAGTCATAAATGATCAAAGAACAACCCATTGAGAAAAGTCTGGAGACGTTTAGTGTACTTTATGGGTTTAAGGTAGGAATAAAACTGGTGCAGCTCACCGAGGTTTGGGTCGTATTCACTAATAAAGCGCTTTGTGAGGAACTTCACAGTCAGAGCTGCAAGGAGGAAGCACACAAACATCCTGTGACTACAAGTAGTAAATTGCTGTCACTTATATAACATAAGGTCTCTCTAGGGCCATGGGAGAGCCAAATTCCCAACAAACATTCTCATGCGGTATGAAATTTGAGCTGGCAGTTCTGTTCCACTAAAACAAACAAATTTAATTTCTCATTTTATTTTCAATATCACACCTATGCGCCCAGTTTACTAATAGCCTATAAACAGATTCAAGAATCAATCATAATTACATTGCATTCAGATTATGATTATAAATGTCCTTCATGATCTGCCAAAACTCGTTAGCTCCATGCACTACGACATCTAAATTTCTATATCAGAATCGTGAGCTTATTTTCCTAAAAGCCTATAAGCAAACATTACAAACATGGTCTCATAAATAAATTCAGACTCATGATCATGAATGTCCTACCTGATTTGCCTGAGCCCAAAGCTCCCAGCACTACGATATTGCACTCTGCAGGTTCGTGTTCAGGAACAATGTTGCAAGTTCTTGCTTTCCCAAACATGAGAGACATCCTGAGCAAGGACAGCAGTGATACATTGAAAAAAGCCTTGATTCTTTATAAAAAATTACAGCCTACATGCTCTCCCAGCTCCTCATCAGGTCCGCCTTGATGCTCTACTTATGATCTTCTGAGACGGTCCTCTGGAAAAACAGCTGCATCCTCATATGTTTTTCCAGTGGGTGACATCTCTTAATAACAAGCAAATCCAACAATCTGCGTTCCTCCGTGGTGTATAGATTTCGTTGGAAGTGAAAATGACTTGTTGTTAAAATGACACGTATTTGGCAAGGCTGAGAGCTGAAGAGGCTGAGAACGACAGCTGTGCTGGTGTGCGTAGGCTGGAGTCTGCCTGCTCTTGACCATCTGGAAACCGCACCTCCAAAAGGAAGAAAGCAATCCGTGGTCACTGCTTGCCTTTACCCAAAATAATCATGTGAAAGTTTTGTTCCTTGGGGATTTTTTTTTTAACCCCGTTAGGAGAGGAAAAAACAAACCAATAGTCTTATACAGGGTACCACCATGACTCGGTGTGGAAAAATCTTGCATTGAATGTGCTAAATAAAATGCTTGCTGATAATAAATCATGGTAACTATTAGAGGTTTATGCTAGTCTCTAGTGGTTTTTAATGGTTAGTAATGGTATTTCGTGTTTCCTATATGGGTTGTTAACAGAGGGTTTTTAACAGGTGATCTGTAACTGATTCTACATGTGCTTGGTGGTTAACATTTATGGTTTTCTAGACAGACCTGGCAAAAAGATTCAATTACTGACACACTGAATCTGTAACTGAATGGACCCATTAAAACCATTAGACCTTGATGGGAAGATGTTTAATGGAAACCGTTAGGACAATTCCTATTAGAAAGTGAAACAATATTTCTGTGAAACAATGTTGTTGTTTATTTTTAGCAGTGACGTGCATATATAAGTTGTATATACGTTGTTATTTTTCCATGCCAATATCATATAAATTTGCATGCAAACATATTTTAAACACGTCATTTGCTAGAGGTTAGTCAAGATTTTAGTCTACAGCACTTTATGGAAAAATTGGGCCACTTGGTCAATCACATATCACAACATATCAAATGACCTCAAGAAAGGACATATATCTATATATCTTGGTCCAGGTTTTATTTTGAGAGAACACATTATGTCCAAAACTCAACAATGCATGACCTAGGCTATCTGACTTTTAATGTGTCCTCAAGCAATGCACCTGTGAGTAACAGATATACATGCTCTGCATGCCTATGAAGAACAAAAGGGGATTAATCATGAGTGAAATGGCTGCCTCCTAGTGTCCCAATAATCTGTCTCTGCTTTCTCTACAGCTGACTCTGTTCCTGCCATGGCATGATGTATGACTCTCGCAACGCATTTTGCTTCTATGTATAGCCAACTCTATTCTTGTAGCTGTTAAGGGAAACACAAACAGTGTTTACTCAGTGAAGTGCATTTGTCTTTTGCGGCTGTGGAGCAACCTAGCTACTTCTGATCTGACAAGATGCTCTGAATCTCAGCAAATACCTCATGTTTTTTTGTATTGCGGTTACTTTTTGTGCCGTCAGAAGTTTAGATGAAAATCCCTGGTTGTGACGATGGAGCCTAGCAGCTGCGCTGGCTCGGAGTCTGAACCTGCTATGATGGTTTGTCAAACTCGGGTCTCGGAAAACACAGCAGTAAGAGTGAGGCTAGCCGGGAATGTTTTCACAGTAGACAAAACCCTCCTGGAAGACAACTGCGAATACTTCCGGGCTCTTTTTAAGTCCGGAATGAAAGAATGCCAGCAGGAGGAGATTTGCCTTCAGATAGTGAGCGCTCGTGGCTTTTTTGTGGCACTTCAGGTGATACATGGCAAGAGACCTATCCTTAGCAGTGATGAAATTGTCGAAGCCGTAGAGTGTGCCGCCTTCCTTCAGGTGCAGCTTCTTGTCAAACATCTCATAAACATTATCAATTCTGATAATTGCCTTCTCATGTATCACTCAGCCGCCACTTATGGCTTATGGGAACTCTTCAAAAGTGCAGCTTTGTTCATTCGTGACATGTACCAAGACCTGAAGTAGGACGTACAGTGCTTGTCAAAGGAACTCATAGATTACGTTGAGTCTCTCATTCCTAGTACGTATGTTACCATCGGCACCCACTCGCCCACCATCAAGCTGCTTCAAGACTTCATGAGGACAGTATGTTACCTTGATGAGGATGAGAAAGACTGGAAAGTTCTCACTCACCTACCACTTAATGCTAGCACCACCATGGCTGGGGTTACAGTCCTTGATAATAAGATCTTCATCGTCGGGGGAGTGTATGACATTAGCAATAAAGTTGTAGACTCTGGCTACTGTTACGATGTGACCTCAGACACCTGGACTACATTTTCAAGCCCACAGCAGCTCCGGTATAACTGTACCCTGGTGGGACATGAAGGCTCTCTTTATGTGCTTGGTGGAGAGTTTGAAAGAACCTCCATGTCATCTGTAGAAAAATATAACGTCTCCACAGACACATGGAGCTTTGCTGCCCATCTTCCGAGACCTGCTTCTGTTGTAGCTTGCACCAAGACCATGGGTAGGATCTTCATCTGTCTCTGGAAACCAAAAGACACCACAGAGATCTACGAATACCGAGCAGACAAGAATGAGTGGAGTCTAGTGACCACACTGATAAGACATCAAAGTTATGGCCATTGTATGGTGGCACACAGGGAAAAGTTGTATGTGATGAGGAATGGGCCATGCGATGACTTCTTGAGATGTGTGATGGACTATTATAACCTGACCTCAGGACAGTGGACAGCAATGCCAGGACAGTATGAGAACAGCAAAGGAGCTTTGTTCACAGCGGTGGTGAGAGGCGACTCTGTTTTTACGTTGAACCGCAGAGCGACGGTGGAGTACGCCATTGAGGACAACAAATGGAGGACGAAAAAAGAGATGACAGGATTTCCAAGAATCGGCTCCATGTGGACTTTTCTCCTGAGGCTGCCCAAGAAAAGCAAAGAGCCTCTGGG
The DNA here is from genome assembly GCA_028565825.1 of Olivaichthys viedmensis. Taxonomy (NCBI): domain Eukaryota; kingdom Metazoa; phylum Chordata; class Actinopteri; order Siluriformes; family Diplomystidae; genus Olivaichthys; species Olivaichthys viedmensis. The sequence continues at coordinate 6,270,919 of JAOUQW010000004.1, forward strand.
AAAGCTAGATTTGACTAATGGCCAAGACTTTGATGCCTCCTCTCACGTCCCTCCAAGCTCTACTGTAGAATGCTATTATTGACTGCATTGTAACCATTTCATCAGACTGCAGACTTTTAGATAAGTAATCTGTTAAAATAACAGACACCCTCTTTTTTCATATTCCCTGGTTTAGTTGAGGCACTGTACTTCTACTCTGACGAAAACAAATTTAGATATGTCAAAAACGGCAACTTTTTCATTAATTAGTCTAGTTGTGTTCATGTATTCTGCAAAACAGAGCATGCATAGAATTTGTATTTACATTTGGCTATGCTTGCCAATTTTCTTATCATAATAAAGAATTTAAGAATTGAATTGATATCCAAATGCTGGGTACTCTGCAAAAACACAATTGACCGTATGACTTTAAAACTAAATGGAGGCAATTTTCATTGACTACCAAAAAAAAGTACCCTACATAAGGTTGTGGGCCATGCAGGTTTTGGAGCATTAACAGGACACAATTTCCCCCTAAATAATCTCTCTGTAAAATTCAGTTAGGAGGAATAGGGGTCATAAAAGGACAGGTAGGATAGTTGAAGAAATATGATCATCACAAATATCTCAACACTGTACCCCCCCATCCCATATATAGACAAAGAAGATATCTAGTCAAATTATAGTCATCAAAAAACACAGAAATTCTTTGTTAAATTGTGAAAGCTGAAGAGTCAGTCAGTACATTAGTAACATGGAGCATTACAAATCAAGCCAGAAAAGAAAAACACTCCTTCAGCTTAGTCAAAACGTCTCGTCAATACTCAGTCTATCAACAGAGCGAACATCTCTTCCATTCCCTGAGGCTACTGTTAATCTAAACAGTTCAAAAGAACAGAACCATATAAGAACTTTTGCAAATATCACAAAAAAAGAAAAGACAAATGAGGGAAATGGTTGAACTTGCTGACAGCTGACATTTTCTTCAAAGCAAGACTCCTCTGGAGGCAGTGAATGAGAATCAGACACGGTGATCATAATTTCATTTTCTTTAAAATCATCTATGGTCAGCCAAGTGTTCTTTGGCAAGCAGTCAATTTTGATTGTTATCCTCTACCCTAAGAGTGATTGGAAAGCTTATCTGTGGACATTTCAAGGATGAACGGCCCATTTTACAGAAACACGCTCATAAAAGGATAAATATAGTAAAATGAAATACACTCCTCTTGTTTGTCCTGTTAAAAACAAAAAAAACCCCACAGACAATTATAATACAATTCACAGATTAAATCAATATGTAAACAAAACATTAAAATGAATCCCTAAGATAGGAACTGACAATATAAGAAGGATAGATATTTGTGTGCCATTAGCATGCTTTTTTAAATTTTTTTTTATAATAATAATGATCTCATTTAAAATCAGGATTTTTCTTGTGTGTGCGTGTGTGTGTATCTGTACAATGCACAAGCCGCTTTGCCCTCGTCTTTCATGCTTCAAATCAAGGCCACAGTTCTCAGCTTTAACTGTAAGCCAACATCAATATACAAAAATGTTGGGTTGGTCAGGCGACATGCATCATGAGTTCCTCAAGGGCATGATCGCGGTGGTTCCCGTGCACCAGCAGGACTTCCTTGATAGCGTTCTGCTGAAAACCCATCTCATGAAACTGAGTGAGAAGGTGAAGAAACTCCTCAGCCTAAAACACAGACAAAAGACCTGCTTCAGCACCACAACTTACGCAAACAGACGAAATTCAACATTACTATGGTGGTAAGACTAATGGTAAAAAGCCGATTAAAACTAATTTTATAGTTTTGGTCTGAAGAAAGTGAAATTGAGGTGACTCGGTTGTGAACAGTTTGGAGCATTTAAAAGTACTTTCCACCAATTTTGAACAGTTTAAAGTATTTAAAAGTAATAATGTGAGATGCTATCGAACAACTTCAAAAATGTTTTAAAAGGATTTAAAACGAATAATACAAAGATGCTATCTCTCGATTTTGGATGTCATACAGACAATTACCTTTGTCTCACAGTTCTGAAACATCTCCAGAGCTTCTTCCACCTGGGCTTCATCATAGCCAAGTTCACAGAGACGGTCACATGCCACCAGGTAACTCAGGATCTGTAGGAGAACATCCATTCGTCTGGTTACGTCACACCAGTGCTACCAAACACGACAACAGTAATATTAATAACTAAACCCCTATATGGCATCTTCATATTTGAAACTCATTAGCGCTTTGACGGGCCTTGTGTTTTATTGCCTCGCCTGATTTTGTTAATCACAGTTTATTTGGATAAGGATATAAAACTATGACTTGAACTATCCACATTTCAAGAAACTGTACACAACAGATATCATCATCACTACCATTACCCATTGTTAACATTATCTCATTTTCCATGATTTATTTTGAGCTTGGAACAGGTGTTGTATTCTATCTATCACATATAAAGACACGCTTAGAAACCCATTCATCATCCGGATTTTGGGCAACTGTAATTAACACAGGCAGTATTGTTGTTCCTGTGGCATTACAATAGATGAAACAGAAGTAGTAGAGTGGAATAAGAGAGGTATGATGGTATGGCAATCATGTGTCCAGCTCTCTTGCAGTGGAAGGCGAGAGCCCGTCTGATTAATCTCCATAATGACTGATCATCTTACCCACCCAGCTGCCTGCTGCTCACAAGCTGACTGGGTCAAAGACCATTTCCTTTAGCTCATTTGGCACTAGCATGTCACTGGACAGGGTGAAATCTCACAGATCAGCTTTTCATACTGTTTTGAGCAAATATTTGAGTCATCTGAACATTTGTGGGCATATAAGGCTATATATATTCAAAGGCGCTATAAAGGATTTCCTTTAAGGTCTCACGATTTCTCATCCTGTTCGTTCCGTACTCTGATTCTGAATCTTCTTAACAGCATAGTTGCTTTGAACTGAGCAGCCAATTTTCCTCCGTAGCCTTTCGTCATGCCTAGCCTGGACTACCGTAACCCTTTTTCTTTTTTTTTCTTTTTTAAAATGGCAATATTGGTATGCAATGGCTCTACATAGTTTCTTTGTTTCACGCTTCTGTTTACTATTTTCTGGCCCGTAAATTAGCTTTGCCCCCAG
>JAOUQW010000004.1:6286745-6298520 GCA_028565825.1 Olivaichthys viedmensis
GCCCAACAGTGGCAGCTTGAACCCACGACCTTCTGATCAGTAGCCCAGCGCCCTAACCACTGAGCCACCACTGCCCTTTATCCAAAGCGACTCGCAGTTGAGGGTTAAGGGCCTTGCTTCAGGACCCATCAGTGGCAGCTTGGCCATGCTGGGATTTGAACTCACGACCTTCCCATCAATAGCCTTAAACCACTGAGCCGCCGCTGCCCTTGGGACCCACGTCTTCTCAGGGCCCTTGGAATAATCTCCACCTTCACCTCCTTTACGCAGCACTGGTATTCTTCTTCTCGTCCTTTTCCCTGTATAAAAGTGTAAAAGCACGTGTTCTTGGAGTGAGCTTTTTCTTAAAACAGAGAATTTGAGAACCATGCTTACACGTTTGTCTGGCAGATCAAACATCAGAACAGAAAGATCAATGATTTCAAACAATCGAGTGCGCCAGAAATAAATTGAACGGGGCGTTCTCAAACCAAAAAGCTCTCGACGTCCATTACATACTCGACAAAACCTTTTCAGATGTTGAAGGCATCGTTTCGACAATTGCTAAAACAAACATTGTGCATCATTTTTAAAAACTGCAGCGTATTTATAATTGGAAGGGGAAAAAAAACAAGTTGCAATTGAGCAGTATATATTAGGTACAATGTACAGGAACACGTCCTGATTTGAGAACGTGCTGTTCAAAATCACGTTCCTGTTAGGTGCACTTACATTAGCTAGCATAACACATCCATTTACACAGTACTGAAAAAAACTTTTAATTGATACGATATCGATGTGGGAGAAATTTCATCCAGAGCCGAATAGAAAGTGAACAGCTTTATTAATTCATACATTTGACAAGACATTCTACAAAAGACTAGAGAGGCCAGGGCTCAAGTTCATCAAGCGTCTCAGAGTAAGACTGCTGGTCAAGCATTAGCCCTCTTAAATCATTTGTGGCAACTGAAAGCTAATACATCCACCTTAAAAGCTGCATTTTGCAGCTCTGGGAAAACAATAATAAGGACTGGACCATAAAGGGGGCAAAGAAAAAATGTTCATTTCTACCGACAATTTTCTTGTGGCAGAAAATCTATCCTAATTAACGCATTTATACAGGCAGGGCGCAAGATCGAAGATCAACACTTATTCCGAGAGGCCTGGTGCGCCTGACCCTGGCTGTGAAAGAGCTGAAAGTCCGTCAATAACGCCTTAAAGCAGCTGCTCATGTAGATCACTATTTGGCAGGCGGGCACGAGCGAGAAAATCGAACTACACCGTTTGTGTGTCGCACATGCCACACCGCCTGATGGGTTTCCCCATTCAAAACCATGAAATGGTTAATTATGCTAGCCTTGTTACTCTCTCCTGCTTGCATAGGACAAGCTACAAGCATTAGATTTGTGAGCATAGGGAAGCAGAACAAATAAAGGATGGTCCAGGACCGTAACGGAATAGCTTGTCCGAAAATGAAATGTATTCAATTTCACACACACACAAACAATTGGCTGAGTAATACCATTTCAACAAATTCATAAAATTGCAGAATAAGTCGATATTAAAAAAAATTCAATGTACAAATCAAATTGAAACTATATTATAATCTGAGTCGCATCTAATGTACAATTTTGCTTTCAAACTTTGGGCCACACCTCCTACCATGGGCTAATGTTTGCACGGCATGACACCAAGCTGTTGAAAGTGATTGGGCGTCGAGGCGCCATTTGGATTTGGGCTCGTCAATTATACGCGCAAGCAAGCAGGAGAGAGATGAGCGAGTTTCTCTTTGAGCAGGTGAATGCATTCAAATGGAGTTACCGTGTCATGTATTACAGCAAGAAGACATTTCTCACGTTCCAGCTTACAAAAGGACCACGCGTCATCCGTGTTCTGCATCAGCCTATAGTTTGCCATCAGTCTAAATCAGTCCATTAAAATATACACACAAAAATACTGCAGCTCAAGTAACAGTGGCAGCAGCAGATACTCTGATATAGAACTGTAAAAACTCCTTACAAAGTAGTTTTGGTAAGAACCTCATCTGGGGTGCCACACTACATCATTTCCCTACAAGAGAGCCTGTTGTTCACCGTCAACTAACAGGAATAAAGAATTAAAAGTACCTCAGATGATGACTATCATAATTAGATGGTAGAGTGACATAATGACCAGTAACAACATGTTTAATTAGTAAAGGAAAATGAGTTGTGTGGGTTTTGACGTCTAAGAGAACTTACGACCTTTATCTTCTTAACTTAAAAAAAAAAAAAAGAAGAAAAAAAAAAGAAAAGAAAAAAAGACCCAATGAAGCCCAAGAGCTCATAATCAAACATGGTGTTCATTTAGTAAAGAATAAAATATATATATTTTTACATTTAATATTAACAGTCGCTCAATTCGAGGCATAGTTAATCAAGTTACATTTTAAACACAATCTATATCATTTTCCTGACGAAAATTATGGATACGCAATATTCCACACTGTAACTTACAGCTTACAAATTCATTAGAACAGATCGTTTAGGGCTACATCATTTCTGTGTCTATGGGGGGCCCTTGGGAGTACTGGCATGGTGAATAATCACTTATGGGACTAAACATCTCATTCAGAGCTTAAACAAGGACCTTCTGTTTACTTCGACTGCGTTAATTCTTGGCTGCATCAACCTGTAACCTGGTCCAGTTCTCTTCTTCTATTCCCGAGTCGTAGTCCTCGTCTGCTGGTTCTTTAGCCGGAGCTCTGTGGAAAAATAGGTAACACTGAAAAGCATGCGTCACTCAAAAACAATTGTGCTACTACTGCTGTGAAGGAAAGAAAAAGAAAAAAGTCCCTTCTAGCAATCAATTAGTGAATGAAAAAGAAAAAAAATATAATTACCTTTCCAGCACTGATTTCCTTGATTGATATTTTAAACCAAATAAATGTTTTTGTTTTTTTCTTCCTTCTTTCAAATCCAAGCCATCATCAAATCAGTATATTGTGCAGGAGTAAGCAACATTACTGTGTCAAAGAGACTAGATTGCATTGTCTTTTCGTACAATTAAGACTCGATGCGTGTCTGAAGAACAAGTAAAATCACCTACGTTCTTTCTATTCATATATTAGGTATACCTTGTCCTTACACCGATTCTTCAAATGATCAGGTCCAGCTCCCATATTGATAACTTTGTAGCTATATAATTACTGACTCGCCGGTCTGTTGCGCTCCCCCCACCCGTACCGCCTCCATCTGTGAAAAGGGATCTCTGCTGACCATCATATTTGGGTGGTGACTCATTCTCAGCCAAGCAGCGACACTGGTAGTGTGTGTGGCAGGGGAATCAGTGTATAAGGTGCAGTGTGTACCAGGCACAGCTTAGTGTCACTGCTGGGTCTGCCAACCTAAAATCTCCAGCCAAAAGTGATGCTGGTGCTAGAGGACGATTAGCACAAGCTTTGCATGGATGAGTTATAATCTCGAACTGAACACCTACAGGGTAACCAACAAGGTGTGTCTAATAAAGTGCCTAAAAACTGCCAAGTCAGTGTAATTACTCACTGAATCCAACACAGCACGACAACAGTTCTGAGCAGTGTGCATCGGGTCATGTGATCCCAAAGTTCAACACCCATGTACATCACAAACACTTTGGCTACTTCCTTAAACAGCATGACCAAGCGAAACCTTTTGCTAAAATTAAGCAAAAGAGGAAATAAATGGAAAAGGAAAAAAACAGGAAATGGCAACTGAAGAAAGGTCTTCGAACATGCGTCACACTTGACTGTGATTCAGGACAATTTGATTCTTAGGAGTTCTCACCTTACATATCGAGGTGATGTTTTCCCCAGCACTACATCCTTGTTTACCTCCACGGCTACGATGTCCGAGTGAGGGACTTCAAACATGGGGTCAAGCAGCAGCGTTTCCTGTAGGAGGCCAACGCAACACCATGAACCACACAACAGCCCTAACGAGGACGCATCATTACAGTAGACATTATAAAAACACAAGCGCTCACCATTATTGACCGAAGCCCTCGGGCACCGGTCTTCCGTTCAAGCGCCATTCTAGCAATACCCCGCAGAGCATCAGGGGTCACAGCGAGGTCACACTGGAATGGAAGAAAAGTTGGACAGTGTGGTTTCTTAAATTACATTCTGAGACAAGCAACACTTTGGTTAAACGTTGAAAAGAACTTTGCTCAACCTTAATGTTCTGATCAGGTCAAATTTGACATATTTTTTTTACTCAAAGTAAAATAGTAAAACTGATTTTTCCCCCAAAATGAAACGTTCCATGCTTGGCAGCGTAACATTAACTGTTGAACATGAAAATCATAGGATTAGGGTTTTTCAATAAATGTTGCAAATGTATTGCTGTAAAATGTAAACAGATGGCCTGAGTCAATGGAAGTAACATGCTACGTAGTAAACAGAACATGAGGGTTAGAGGGTTAAAAGAGGTATGATTGATTATTTTATTATTATTAATTATATTAGAAGCATTATTAATGCCATCATAATTCATAAGCATTTGATTAAGTAACAAGTGTTTGTGTGTTGGTCCAGTACCTTGTCCATGCTGAAGAGGGCCTGGTACTGTGGCACCACGGCGTTGCGGGGTTCGGTCAGGATGCGGACGAGCGTGTCCTCGTCCAGGCTGTGGAGTGGCACCACCACGGGCAGGCGGCCCACGAACTCGGGGATCATGCCGAACTCAATGAGGTCGCGCGCCTCCACGTGCTTCAGGAGCCGGTCCTTCTCTTCGATCTCGGCCACGGCGTCCACCTCTCCACCCGTCATGTGTGCCACATCGGCTGCAGCTGCGGCCCTTCGGCCTTTACCCAAGTTAGATGGCACGCCAAAGCCGAGGTACTAACAACGTGAATATGGAGGACAGTGTCAGGTCAATATTACCAAGCGTGTGTTTTTTGTTGATGATGCATGTGGCCCACGCATGCAACAGTATTGATTTGGTAAATGTGCACGTGTGGGCTGTTTCAGGGCAGAGGTCTGCTCACAGTGAAACGCAGGTAAGATCCGAGTGGAAAATAAGCAATCAGGCTTGTAATGCGAATGTGTTACTTTCAATTATTTAATTAAATATTAATTTATTGTGTTATTTTCTATCTAATAAAATAGAAACTGCTGTACACAAATTAGGAACAACCTCACCCAAGACAGATAATGGCACTAGGGAGTAAAACACTTCAGACAAAAGCAGAAAAAATATATATAAAAGCGCTATGAACCACTAAAAACAAACCTTCTCATTCTTTCTTCTGCTGATTATACGGTCCAGCCCATTGAAAGCACCAGATGCTACAAATAAGATGTTCGTAGTGTCAACTTGCACAGTCTCTCCTCTCAACTTCCTGGTGTTTTTCTCGGGAACATTTACAATTGTGCCTTCCAGGAGTTTGAGTAAACCCTACCAAAATAAAGCACAATAAGCCACTGCTTCATTAGATATACTGTTTCTATTGTATACATTTCTTACTGACATTTCAGGGGAAACATTTTACAATAAAATATGGAGTATGGTGCTATGAATGGTTACGGGGACAAATATTCTAATCTCTAGTCAGCTCGAACCACAGTTACATCTGCCTTATTATCAGATGCATCATGCATGTAGCAAGAGATTTCACATCATCTAAGCACAGCGTTTTATCACCGACCTGCTGAACACCTTCTCCACCCACATCTCTTAACTGATGGATCCCAGGCACACTGCCAATTTTGTCCACTTCATCCAAGAAAACAATGCCTGTGAAAAAAAAAAAAAAAAACAACACATTTCAAAAGTCTCACACTACAACACACACATTGTTCCACACGACCATCATTCTGTAAGGATGCCTCTGTAAGGATAAGGATAAGTCTAAGATGAATTTTTCCCTCCTTACCCTGCTGAGCTTTCTCAATGACGTAGTTGGCATCCTGCAGCAGTTTGGCGATGACTGACTCGATGTCCTCGCCTACGTAGCCGGCCTGAGTGAGGGTAGTGCAGTCACAGATCGCAAAAGGAACATCCAGGCATTTGGCTAGAGTTTGGGCCAAGAGTGTTTTACCTGCAATACAAACATCAAAGATTTAAGTTGCCTTTCATAGGACTTATTTAGTATGGTCAGTACAGTACAGTCTCTAACATTTCTCCCGAAGCTTTAGTCATTGCCAATTCCCGCCCATCAGCCAATTGTCCCCTATTGCACGGCAGCTACCAATCGGGGAGACACATGCAGCTCCTAGAGCTTCCTCCGAGACACATGCAGCCCGCCGCCGCATCTTTACGAACTGCCGCTCATGCAACGTCACGGGGCAGCCGAACGCGCTCGGAGGACAGCGCCGTCTGCCCTCTTCCGTATGCATGAGCTAGCAGACGCCCACTGATCGACAGGGGAGAGAACGTATCACCATCCCTCCCACCCAGAGAGCATGGCTGATTACGCTCTCTTGGACTCCCGGCCACGGATGGCGTGGTTCGAACTAGCGATCTCAAGACGATATGGCGAACGCTTTTCTGTTGCGCCACTCGGGAGCCGCAACTTCACACCATTTAAGGCTTTATTTGCAGTGTGGCCTTTGCTTGACTTTTTCCCTCACCAATTTTAATTTTTAATCAGTGCATCGGTCTCACTTTTTATGATACCTGCATCAATTCAAAACGGTGTGCAACAGCTAAAAATTCCTTTGTACTGGTAAAGTCAATACGATGTGCGCAGCTCTTTTTATTATTAGTGTACTATTATTTACAAATTTATCAAATAATACTCCTTTGGCCCTGTGCATTTCTCTCTCGCTCTCCCCCTTCATGATTCTCTGTGCCCGTCAATCCCAGTGAAGGAGGCGTGGCCTCCCACACCTCCAAACTAACACCATCCCTCTTTCCTTAGATGGTCTCCATGACCAGTATGACCTGTCGTACCGGAGCCGGTGGGGCCCAGCAACACGATGTTGCTCTTCTCCAGCTTGATGTCAGCGTGGGTAGAGTCGAGCACCTCTCCTCCTCTCCTTTCCTGAGGGGTCTGCTGGTTCACCTGCTGCTGCATGGAGGCTCCTAGAGCATTACCATGGGGGCTGATCCCTGCGATCTGCAGCAGCTCTGCAATAGCAAAAACACAAAAACAATACAAGCCAATGTCAAGTCAAGTCAAAGTGGGTTTTTATTGTCATTCCTCCATATACCTCGTATACATTGGAATGAAATTTCATTTCTACAGGACCATGGTGCCACACACACACACACACACACACACCACTGAAAATGATGTGCAGTATTAAGTATTACGGTATTGCATTGTGAAGACATGGCAGTTGACATTCTTCCAGAGAAAAAGATATGTGCTGGTATGTCACATGCATCATTAGCTGTTGTGCGTGCATATTGTACAGCGTGTTTACATTAATCAGTCAAACTCGGGTCAGCTAATGAACCTTAGTCAAACACCGGAGAGCCTTGTTCATTAAAGGTTCATTGTTAATTGGGAATTATCCATTGTCTCTATAGAGAGTATGTTTTTTGTTTAGGCTACTTACTCGATGGTGTCAAAAGCCTATCGGACGTTCCACACATTTAATCACAGGTTATGTATAAATCTACCACCCAGCATCCTGTTGTCAGAGAACAGAGCAAGCAATTTTTGTACTATGACCAAATGCCTTTAAATTGGCTGCCGTTACTAAACTTTATCTGTTGCTCATGATAGCTGTGACAGGGCATCCGAGTTTAATAGCAGAGCAAACATGTCAAAATCTGTGACAAGCACAGTAGAGCACACGGGTTTATCTCGAAACAATATTGGCCAAGAACAATGGACACTCAGGCACAGATATCTGTCTAAAAGTGTCACTCTCCCACCTGCAGTACTTGCAGCCTGTTCCTCACGTCGGCTCACGAGAAATGGCTCCAGTGTCTCTTACAGCTCTCACCCACAAAACCTCAAAGTCATGACACACACCAAACAAGTGCAGAGAAACTACTTCAAAGGACAGAAAAGGTTTTTATCCATGTGATATTGCATATAATTTGATACGCGCCAAAGTACAATGCACTCCATTATGCTCAAGAACAATCCAGCTACATTTCCCAGCAGGCAGAGGCAGCGTGGTTTAATGAAGAACCGAGAGCCTCGGCAGGACAGAACTAAGTATCAGCACCTCGGGCACCTTACCTTGAATAGTCGCAGTATATTGGCCACCATGATGGAGACGGAGCTGGCGGATGCTCCAATCACTCCCACTATCTTGTCGGGCTTGGCAAAGACAGGCGGGTCGCCGTTCGCGCATCGCACGTCCGAGCCGTCGCGCTCGATGAGCGCTTGGACGAAGGTGAGCGACTGCTCTAGGGCGTATGTGTCCCGGGAGCAGGTGTCCAGTACGCGGGCACCCAGGGTCACGTTAGGCAACAGCTCGGGGTCCTTATTGATGAGGTCAATCGCAAAGAGCATGGCCTCCAGCCGATGGATGCCCTTCTCCTTCTTCAGCTCTCCGCACGGCACTCCGCGCTCGCCCCGGGCATGCACCGGAAACAGGCCGCCCAGGATGATGTCGCCATCCAATCGAATGGAGTGGGCATACTCTATTGGTAGAGGCTCCAGCCGCTGAGAGAGGGACGGCAACCAACAGCAAAATTCAGCTGTTAGGAGAAAAAGACGCCAGTATGGTGCCCAGTTTAGGCTAATTGGTTCTAATGCCATAGTGATACTACAGGGATATAGGGGGCTAAGATCCAGAAATCCCCCAAAAATTTAACCAAAATGGCAACGGCGGTTTGTGGGACCATCCATGCCCCTACTCTTAGTGCTGAAGCCAAACTCCCTGTGTCGTGGGGATGCCGCCGCAGGGATTTCCTGTGCTCCACATATGTCTGCAGTACATGTCTCGTGACAGGAAGTAAGGGGGAAAGGTTGCAGAAGCAGAAGAAAAAAGCGTCAGGTTCTTCTCTGCTTCATGCTGTAATGCACCTGCATCTTCAGCTGAGCCTGCAAAAAGAGACAAACACTGACTGAGCGGCTGAGGTTTTTTTCTTTGGGGTGGCGGCTAGCTCAAACGCAAATGCAAGTCTTTTTCTTTTTCTTTTTCTTCATAAGCTACACTCCTGTTCTTGTTTTTGAACATGTATGCAGTGCATAGGCCACACAGATGAAGCATGAAAAGCAATATGCACAGCCACAAGCAGTGGGATGCATGAATTCATTTAAAGCAGCCAACTATTGAACCTGACACGATTTAGAGCAGACGCCTGGATCGGTGCAATCGCGATTGCTTCTGAATGGTTTCTGCCTAACACACCGTTTTTAATAGGTGTAGCCGTATTATAGATATTGAGGCTGCCAGCGAGGCTACAGGTCTAACCGCGGAAAGGGGGCGTTATTTTGAAGTCCCTCACATTTCTTCAGACGTCCTCGGAAACTCAAGACAGCTTAAATCGAGGCTACAGACGTGCAACACCAGTCTTGCTGTCTTCATTTCCTTGATGCATCTCGAATGATACACCTCCTCCTGACCCCTTAACAGCCAGACAGGACATCCCAAAGGCATTGCGCTCGGAAAACGCGTGCCGCATTGAAAGCCTTTGATCCATGTCACGAGCACAAAGCGGCTGAATGAACTGATAGTAGACGTGATCATACTGTCGGTTCATCATTACGAACACAAGTTTGTCTGATATGAAGTGTAAAAACAAAACAAACAAAAAAACGATTGGCTTTCTTTGCTGCCACGAATCAGTGACATAAATCTCCCCAATAAGACGGAATTGATGGGCGGCCGCAGAATTGAAGCTCTTTGCGGTGACACAGGGATGAACGGGTTATTAGGTTCCCCTGGTAGTGTCACATCCCTTTTTCTTTTTCTTTTCTTTAATTTACAACTATCGGTATGAGTCAAGCTGTGCCATCTTCTTCTGGCAATTCGATGATATTTTCTGCTCTCTGGGAGGACCCGAGTGCTCTTTGCAGAAAGTGATAGCTGCACTGAATTCCTTTCTTTCTTTCTCTCTTTCTTTCTTTCTCTCTTTCTTTCTTTCTTTCTTTCTCGCTCCACTGCTCTTCTTCAGCACGTTGATTGTTCATTTTATTTATTTATTGTATTTATTTATTTTACAAATGTTCCGGCTAGTCCAGCAAGACCTTCACCTTCTCATCACCAGCACCTAATTAAAGCAACAATTTTAGCAGCCTTTCAGAACTAAAAAAAAAAAAAAAGAGAAAGAAAGAAAAAAAAACTAGGCAACGAGTCAGCTGTATAAACATAACTATAATTATTATAGTTGCCTTTATATATATATATATATATAGCCTATTAGCAGCTGTTTGGGGATTTGCGCATAATTTTGATTTATTTCCCCCCCCCCACTCAGAACCATTTCAGATCTCGTCTTGCCTTGGAATAATCAATGCACAAGAAATTGTGTAAAAAGAAGCACACACACAGAAAGCCCTATTGCGATGTTCAACGTAGTAGAAAATGTAATCAGCAGTTCTTCAACGAGCAAAAGAAAGAGGCAATAAGAGAGCTATAAGGCTACATTCCCCAACTTCACTGCAGACCTTTAGTAAGTCTCATCAGTCGACACACAGCCGTTTAGGCTCCTCCAAGCATTATTGTAAGGATTCAAATTATTATTATAGCACTGCAGATTAATATGGGATATCTTTTATAAGGGGGTTAGACCCCCCTCTCCATATCTGTGCCACCAAAACCTCGCCAAATGGCAAGCTCATGCGCGTGCGACATGTTTTCTAACAAAAGTATGAGGCTAGTAAAACACACAAGAAAAAAGCAGCGCTTCAAAAACCCCCTACCTCGTTCAGTTTCTGGGATGCCGCCGATCTTTGCGTCTTTACGGTGCTGAAAAGAACAGCGCATTGAGCGCGTCCGCCAAAACGAATCGCAAAGAAAAAAGAGCGTCTCCACGACTGCCATTGGTCTTTCCCCCCCTCCTCTCCTCCCTCTATCTCGCCCACTCTCTCAAGCAGCTTCTTCTTCTTCTTTTTTTTTTTTTAAAGCAGGAACGTCTTGTCCAGCTGCACAGGACAAGTTCATTGGAATTTGTTTTTGCGATGAGTAATGCTCTTATGTCCTGAAGCGCATTTTCGGGCAGCGTGCGCATGGCGCGCATGGCGCGCATGGCGCATGGCACGGACGCGCCTGTCCCACGTCGCAGCGGTTATGTGCGGCGAGGATGGAGAAACGCGTCGACACAACGTCTCCAGGCTCGGGTTATGGATCGACATTTAATACCCCTTTTTCATCTAAATGTGTGGTGCTTAGCGTTTATGTAAAGGGCGTCAGGGTCGGCTGCTTTTAGGCTTTATTCCTCAATGTGGAATTTAAACTGGGAAAGCGATGCATAAGGATGAGCATTGCAACAAAAAAAATTGCTGTTCTTTGTGTGCTGCTTTCTGAATGAAGGAACACGTTTCCTGGCGTTTAAAAGCGTGAAGCTGCATGACAGCTCTTCCTCTTAGGAGTGAAGGAATTTGAATATGGTTTTCCAAGTGGAGTTTTACTGTCCTCTAGCGAGGACAACGAAGAACGAAAGGACTTCACACACACACACACACACACACACACACACACTACCAAAGGTTCCGACACTAGATTGAATCTATATTTTTCATTGTCTTAAAGACATTTTGTTTCTAAGACAAATGTAAATAGTGAAGTTAATGCTCATGTTAACTAATTTCTGAATCAAAATATATTTTTTACTTCAAATTAAATTGTCTCCCCCAAACGAGTAGTTTATGATTTAGAGTGTTAGGAGAAGCAGAACAACAAGTGACTCGGTCTATTTGGGAAGTTTA
>JAOUQW010000004.1:6305774-6317351 GCA_028565825.1 Olivaichthys viedmensis
TACCAACATGCTGGGATATGCGAAGAATCAAATTTCACTGTACTGTACTTGTATATGTGACAATAAAGAAGCATTATAAAAATAAAATAAAATTACCCAAGATGTCGCATTTAAACCTTTGAACAAGTAATGAAAACCTTTAAGGAACATGCGTCATCTCTCCGAGACCAAAAAGCGCTTCTGGCTGATGAGGGACACTCTTGATATCATTTCTGTACGGAAACTCTCTTTTCAAACCAAAAATGTATATTTCTGTTAGAAAATTCTAGAAAAAATAAATAAAAATGCATACTGAATTCCATGAAGTTTCATGAAAATAGATGCACCGTTTAAGAGAAGTGTGATTTGTTTACGTCATTGAATTTGGTGTATGGCTCACAGTCTACATTGGCCTTAAAGGTGAATAAGACAGCTATTTGTTAAAGAAACCCGTGTTCCAATGCCAAGAGCAAACTCTGTCTCATTCCTTGCTGATAGGGTAACAAAGTGCTGTCTTTGTGTTTTTGTATTTTTAGCTGGAGAGCCTGAACCAGAGTGAACTGGCCTCTCGGCTCACGATGAACTGCCAAAACTCGTATGTCGAGCCCCACAAAATAAAAGACGTTGCCGTCACCATTATGGATGTATGTTTTTTTAACCTCTTATAATGTTTCCATAATTAACGACTGCACTTCAACTATCATTCCATTCCGTGTCTGCACATGTCGCTTCATGCTGTTGGTTTTTTCCCTGGAGGTATTTGATCAGAGTGCTCTTTCAAACGAGGCAAAAGAGGAAATGTACAAACTGTATCCCAATGCAAGAAGGGCTCACCTCAAAACCGGCGGCAACTTCCCCTACCTTTGCAGAAGTGCCGAAGTTAACCTTTACATCCAAGTGAGTCCGATTTGTTTACATGTTTCAAAGTAAAGGCGTTGACGTACAGGATTTCATATCCATTATTGTACCGTATTGTCTGTAGATACATCTGCGACAGTTCCATGGGACGAGGTACGCCGCCATCAACCCCGCTATGGTTAGCGCAGAGGAGCTCGAAGTCCAAAAGAGCAACCTGAATAACTTTAGAGAGAACGATGACGAATCATAAGAAGACTCCTCTGACCCACAAGCCTACCCTGAGCCGATTACAGAAGCATTAACATAAACCGAAGCGTTGACTCTTTAAGTCAGAGCTACACATCACATGCCGGAAAGGTCATCCTTTGGTCTCACGCTTTTTCTATAATGGATTCAATCAAAACAATGAACTAAAAGAGCCTATTTTTACTTTACAGAAGCGATATTTTGATATGTATTATGACTGTAAATAATTTAAGACCGGATACTTGGTCACGTTTCGTCGGATGCCATTTTGAACTGGTTGCCTTATACCTTGTATCTGATCAGTTTTGCATTTCGTATTGTCCTTTTTCCTGCTTTACGTTTTTGTTTTGTTACCGAAACTCATGCACTGATTAAAAGTATAACCTGCAAACGTCACAGGTTTGGAAGAATGGAAAATATGCATGTTGACGAATGTGTTATACTGAGTAAAAGTTTTCCAGCCGCAGCTGAATCATTGACCTTTTACTATCTAATTATTTATAGGAATAATTTGGTGAAAAAATGAAATTTACATATACGTTTCTCTTACCCCAAGTGTAGTCGATCGGCCAAGACATGTTTGGTGTCCGACGGTTGCTTCTTTAGTTTTGTAGTGGACCTATGACGCTAATGTGACGAACAAGTAATGGGGGTCTATGTCACCCAAAACCTTTTTCGAAAATATCTGCCTCAAACTGCATCCAGTTCTTCAGTAATGAACACACAGACGTGCTGATGTGGTTTAGGACACAGTAAGTCACACTGTCATCTATAAACATGATGCAAACTTCACTGTTCAACTTGAGCAGCAGGAATTACTTCTTCCTTCCCGCAATTTGGTTGTATGGTATCTGCATCTGGTGGTCGCGTTTACACTAGTGACGTATACAACACATCGTGAGGGACACAGAAGGTTACTGATCTCCGTGTGCGCGGCTTTGATTCTCTCTATACAAGTTTAAACAATGGAGCGAAAATTACGAGCGTCACAAGTTAGCTGCTTAAATTTCAGAGCTGTCGGATGGAATTTGTATGAAATATTAAGAAACATACTCAGCAGGAAGAAGAAAAATGCCTAAACGCAATGAAACAATGCACTGACTTTTCAATTCAGTCATTGTTTTAAACCGTACGGGCTAATCTGCGTTGTGGGGGAGGAGGTGAATTCATTTCTCGAAGTGAATCGCGTGTCATTGGAACAGCCAAACTTCGTTTTATTTCCATCACGATGATGGAGGACGAGTGGCTTGTGGCCACTTCGGATTCAGTATTTTATGAGTCACATTTTGGTTTTAAGTTTAAAGAAACCATTTCAATCAGAAATCTTATTTTACTAAAGATGTTCGTGGTTCTTTATGAGAATCATATTAATCAGTCATTCCGTTGAAAATGTCAATGTATTTGTCTCATTGATAAAAATGAAATAAATAAAAAAATCATTCCTGTCACCTGTGTTCATGCCTCTAGCCTCTGTAACACAAAACTAATCTACTTCCAGATGTTTGACCTTTATCTAACCTAATGCCCTATCAATAACCTTTATCGCTTAGCTGTCATCTCAGTGGTGGCTCAGCATTAGGGTTCTATACTAGTGACCGAAAGGTTGTGAGTTCAAATCTCAGGATTGCCAGAGAACCGCTGCTGGGCCCGCTGCTGGGCCCTTGAGAAAGGCCCTTAACTCTCTTTTGTTTAGCTCAAAGCCTGGATTGGATTCTAGTTTACTTCTAAGTTACTTTGGATAAAACACATCTGCCAGATGATTAAATGTTATCTAAACATCTGTCAGCAATTTTTTTTTTACTTTAATGCCGTGTTTAAGAAGTCACTCCTGTGCAACATGCGACTGCGCGACTACTCATGCAATCGAAGAACGCAACAAGCTTTGATGATTATGACGTCTGACTATCGGAAATACCTCTTTTCTACAAAGTTCCCTACAAAGTATCAAGATTGCTGTTGCTCAGGTTCAGTGTTTTCTGCTTCCAGTCCTAACTGTGGCTCTTCTGCTGCGAGCGCTTCACTGGTTTCCAAACCTCAAGTCCCTGTTTTGAAGTGTTAAAAGGAATTGCTTTTCAAAAGCTCCACATTGCAAATCATATTTTCAGGGATGCCTGATAGTCATGAGAATAGCCCGAGATTATTCAGTGGCGCATAGCCTCCAACTTGGTTCAGCTCAGCTCCAAATCTTCCCGAGTGCTTTACTAATTTAAAAGGTCCACTGATGTATTTAGTTCAAATCTTAAAAATCTTAATAATCCCATACTAAAACCTTAGCGCTACCTGCATGATTTGTGTGTAAATGAATAACTGAATCAATGTAAACAGAAGTCTCATGACAAATTAATGTCTCATAAAAAATGTATTTCATCTATACAGATAAGGTGAAATTATAATTTTTTCTTTATTATCCAATAATAATAATAATAATAATAACTTAAACAAAATGTGTGTTAAAGCTGGAATTAGGACATTTTTGTGAGTTAAATTGTAACCTGAGTATTACTTATAATTGAAAAAGTTCTGAAAGTTATCCACAGAGAAATGCATCTAATTTTATGTCTTGGTACTAAAACATAACCAAATCTTACATCTCTATGATGGCTTTAAAAAAAAAAAAAAAAAAAAAAAGAGTCTCTTGCCAAAATATCCTGATTGTAGCTAAGTGCTAAGTAAATATATTAGCAATTAAACCTTTTTATTCTATGTACTGAATTCATCAATGCCATTTTTAACGTACTCTAAATCACCGTTATAGCCAAGTCATGACCTCATAAAAGCCGAGACTGTTCATGCTGTAACATCTGATTATAAACATCTGATAAAGCCATGCATTGTGCACATTGGATTTTTTTAAAGTGTAGATAGTGAATCTATTTAGAAGGACACGTTAGGCCAATTTGGAACAAATCTATTCATAATATATTTCCAGTATACAGTAAACACTCATAAGTTCGAATCAGTGCTGAATAAGAACAAGAGGAAGAAAAGTTTGTTATAAGATTAGACAAGGCAAGCCGGACTGCGGTTCGCCGATCGGCCATTCGAGAAATCTATTTTGTCTGCTTGTAAGTAAAAACTATTAGCCAATCCTAGCAAAGGAGGCGTGCACAGCTGTAGCACAAGGGGCA
This sequence comes from Olivaichthys viedmensis, assembly GCA_028565825.1. Classification (NCBI taxonomy): domain Eukaryota; kingdom Metazoa; phylum Chordata; class Actinopteri; order Siluriformes; family Diplomystidae; genus Olivaichthys; species Olivaichthys viedmensis. The sequence goes on from JAOUQW010000004.1 coordinate 6,309,986, forward strand.
AGATTGATCAGAATTAGGGTAGCGAGAACCCTTTCAACTCTTTTTCTCTGAGTTTATTTATGGCTTGCCGTTCCATGTTTTCGGTGTACAAGGGACTCGCGCACATGCACATTTCAACAATGGGGATCAGTCAGTCAGTCAGTCAGTGAGAGAAAATGCTGCTTCTCGTCCGGCCCGCAATTATTCAGCATTGATCCAATTAATGAAATGAGTGACTGATATTAATGATAACATATGAATGATAGTATACCGATAGCATATGTGACGCATAAAAAAACGGATACAATTATAATAACGTTTCTTCTGTGTTGGAACACAAGTGCTTGTATCCGTTAGCCTCTTGACCCTGAATTCACGTTAGAAGGCGATAAGTCGCTGATGTCGGCCCAGTTGGTCTCTTGTGGGCGGGCCGTGACCGTTATTTAGACTGCCGTGCGATTCATAAATATCACTGTTACTTCTGTTGAAAATTTGTGTTAGAACTGCTTTTATTTATGATGGTTTGAACTTTTACAAATAGTTCATATTAAACATTGACTATCCAATCAAGTGCATTCCCACTTCAAAAGTAGCTCGGTAGCTAGCTATATGTTCGTAGGGAAAACCTCTTTATTAACACAAGGGACGTTTTTTGGCTGCTTGTATTTAGCAGAACTGAAATTTGTTGGACTCCTAGCAATTGTTGTGCTTTTACATAGCTTTCTAGAAACCAACTGTAAATAGGAACTCAGTTGGCAGAAGTTGGGAGTATAGAACTGGGGAACATCAGACAACCTACGCTATACGATTGGTCTTAGGAAGTTACTGTACCCTCTCATTTGAGTTGTCGCTTCACAGTATTGCAACTCATTTGCATAAAATTGAAATTCTCAGTTTGCTTTGTCACACGTCACCGTTGTCAGAATCTCATCTCAGATTAGTGTTGCTCACCATTGTGAACGGTGGGTAGGTGTGACAGAGGTGACCAGTGTGTCAGAGTCAGGTGGTACTGCTGTAGCCCTTCAAAGATGACTGCATCAGGGTGTTTTCATTCTGTTAAACATTCTGTTGTAAATCAATCATTTTGTATCAGCTGCTGTTTCCTCGGCGTGCTTCGAGACGACGCCGTTTCACATTGTGGCGCACTTCTTAGGAGTTTTTGGGTCTGCATTGGCCTGCTGTCGCATACTCTCTGTTGGGGAAAAAGTTTCCATAGTCAAAACAATCAGACTATGTGCTAGTTACATAAATTGTTATTCTCAGTCGTTGCCTAGTTTATGCTCGGCTGCATTATTGCCCAGTTGCCTAGCAAACAGTGTTCTTACAACTTTAACTACTTGAACAGCGAGCGCATCGTGTGTTCACCTTCCCATGTCAAAAATTAACGAGTTTCATTTGAGCACACCAGTAGATCCGGTCAAAAATGTCATCCCAGTTCTAAATCAATGCTCCTCACAATATGCAGCCATGTTGGAATGTAACACTTACAACGAGCAGTAGCTGTTTAAGCTAGGCCTATAATAGAGAGGCCTACACCTCTCTATTGCCTCCGCTATCACAAATAAACTAATATTTTTGATTATGTTGAAAGGCATTAGGCTATTTAAGCGAAATAGACAATACCACAGTGATACAATGCCCTCTGAGACATAACCATAACAACAACTTGGCTGTTATTTTCTGATATCGGGACACTTTGCTATACCATTGGCCGTTATCTCTGACTTCTAGATCTGCTTTAGGATCTCTCACCTGCCAAATCCATCCTTGAGATTCCCATCAGGCTTTCGTACAAACCCTTAATGGGATTTTCTCCAGCAATCAACACACCATGCAACCAGATCAGCAGCACGCGATGCCCATGTTCCTTATAGCTTTTAAAGCCTTAAAATGACAGACACAGTGATCACTATCACATAGATATAGGTACAGCATCCACATACAATATCTTTCAGAGGATATGTAGGAGTATAGGACGCACCCCCATAGTAAAAGACGTGTAAGATGCCCCCCCCCCCTTAGATTTGTTTGCTTAGAGGAAAAATCAATATATGAACATCACTTTGTTGTCCAAGTCACATAAATGTACCAGGCATTTTTTATTTTACATGTCTGTACTCCCTCTAAAACAGCACTTTAGAGATCCCTACAGGTATAGTCTCGTTTATTTTGTGTCCCGTTAATGGAGCTGAAGCTTTTGTTACAGTCCTGAGCTTAATCCCTCTGTCAGGATCATAGGATGTTAAAAGGTAGTGCTATACCATTTTAAGGTATTAATGCATTAAAGGGTAGCAACATACATTTTAAAGGTATTAAAGGGTAACGGCATACGGTAGTACGTAAGGTAGTAAAGGCCAGTAAGCACACTACTTCAGGGTATTAAAGGGTAGTACTATACCATTGTAAGGTATTAAAGGGCAGCACCATAACATCTTAAAATTGCTGTACCTGTCCACTGATGTTCTATGGCTCGGATGTGTGCGTCTGTGAAGCGCCAGTGCTGCGCCAGTGTCTTCCACTCCCCAGGTTTCAGGTGTTTAGTGGCTAACTTCCATAAGATGGAGCGGATGTGCTGCGTCTCTTGCTGATGGTCCTGTTTGAAGGTCAGGTTCCTTCCCACCAACGATTGAGAGTCATTGTTCACGTTGTCCTGCAAAAGTGAGACTCAATCACAGCAAAGGATTGCTTCTGGTATTTCTATTGCTTTGCGTCTGTGAGATGTGACTCGCATTTTTATAAACATGAATCAATTTGAACATGGGCCTACCTGTTCCCATTTGTAAAATCGATCAGCTTTGATAATCATGTCGACCACGTTCACGTGATTGCCTCTGGCCGCAACGTCCAGTGATGTCTTTCCCTGCTGCAAATGTTGAAATACAAAAGTGCTTATTCATTTAAACAGCTGCAAAGTTTGAGTACATATAATTATGATTGAACTCTTGCAGTATTATACTGGGACTGGGAGCTGTACCTTATCGAGCAGTTTGAGGTTGACCCCAGCGATAAGGATCAGTTCAGCTATGTTTTGACGCCCGTGTTCCGCTGCTATGTGCAGGGCTGTTTGAAGCCGCTGTGTGGAAACATTGTCAGTATACCCGAAGACAGGCCTACGGTATGCAATGTGTGAAAAGGCTTTAGCTGAATCCCATTTGGAATCGAATGGTTTTTTTTTTGCTTTTGGAAGAAAAATATGTGAGTCCATGACTGAACTTTAATGCTGACTGATTGGTGTCTAACAATTTGTTTTCTTCTGCTAGACTATGTAGGCTAATGCAGTGGATAAAAACATGTACTCACCTCATCAAAAACGTCCAGGTCACATTCTGCATCGATGAGTATTTTAACAATCTCAGTGTAGTTGTTGAACACTGCCAAGTGTAGTGCGGTGGTATGATTCTGATAAGGAGCAATAAGGCAGAATCATTTACATTTACTAATTTGGCTGACGCTTTTATCCAAAGGGACTCGCAATTGAGCAGTTGAAGGTTAAGGGTCTTGCTAAAGGACTTAACAGTGGCAGCTTGGCGGTGCTAGGATTTGAACTCGCAACCTTTCGATCAGTAGCCCAAAGCACTGAGCTACCACTGCCAATTTACTACCCAAAAATGGTATAGTAACTACAATTTACTACCAAAAAGAGGTTTAATACCTTAAAATTGTATGGTGGTAATCTTTAATACCCTAAAATGGTATATAGTCTGTATGAAAGGGCTATGATTTCCTATAAGGTCCATTCAATACAGATGTAAACTGCCATGAATTAAACCTGACATATTGCACTCATGCATTGTTTTATTTAAAATCCAATGTGCTGAAGTACAGTAACAGAACAACAACAAAAAATTAGCCCTCTCAGTGGTTCCCAACCCAGTCCTGAGTTGGAAAACTATGAGCTAGCTTTTTGCAGTGCTAACAGGATTTAAACTCCACTTACAGTGTCCACTGAGTCCAGGCTAACTCCGGCCTCCATGAGCAGCCTGACCTCTCTGTCAGATCCATGCTGGGCTGCAAAGTGAAGGGCCGTCATATTTCTCTGAGGGGGGGAAAAAGAACCGTATAAGTACTGGTATGGCTCATGTATCAAGCTACATCACGTTTCGTCAGTATTCTTAATAATCCAGTCGTGATGACAAAAAAGATTTGAATCGGCATTTGGACAACCAATAAAAATGGTTCACAGCCATCTGGAGATCCCATTTGGAAAACGTGGTGCAAAATAATATTGTACATATTACATTTTATAATTACGAAGTGTAAAGAAAAGGGATTACACCACAGTCATATAAAACCAATCTGCTACTGAACATTTTTGGTATAAAATAATGTTCTAGTATAACACAGCGTGTTAGTCCGATTTGTTCTTTGATTCTTTTTTTTTTTTAGTGTTAAAAAAAAAGACCAAGAAACAGTGAAAGGACCTGTAAATAACCTTTACACAGAAACCCTTTCTAAACGAAGGAATCACTCAACAAAGCTTTAGCTGAATGGACTCAAATGACTCGAGTCACTAAAAAGATACCTACACTATCCAGATTCTCACAGCATAATGCAATAGCTCGTAAACTGCAAGTATTATAACCGCACACCACACTTAAGTCAATAATGTTTGGGGTTTTTTTAACGTACATTGGTGAGTTCATTGACGTTGCAGCGAGCCTCAAGCAGCAGCCTGACACATTCATAATGCCTTCCATCCACAGCCAAGTGTAGAGCCGTCATACCATCCTGACAGAAAGCAACATATGAAATATTTATACCATGGAGCACAATACAGTGTGAATAAAACACTGGCAGAGTCATAAAGCAGTCTTTCAGCCATACAATCACTAAACTATATGTGTCCTGACAATGAAAGTCCTTGCTTACAATGTCCCTCTCATTAATGTTCTCCCCCATTTCCAGAATCTTCTGGAGAACCTCTGCGTGGCCGCGTTTCGCTGCCAGATGCAGTGCAGTGTTCTCCTCCTGCGCACACACGTTACATTTCACATTCGCATTGTTACATTAGCACAGCAACTAATAATGAACAAGATGCTTTGTGGGGATTTGGGATACCACCATGTTGTTAATGCTTGACTGACTGGTTCGTTCTGATTAATTCAGGCATATTTACCGAAGAAACATGCCAATTAATGCAAATCTAGTTATACATTTTAACAATGACATGTTGTAGGATTTGACTCTTATGGGATCACTGTAACTGTTCTTTACATGAGAACATCCACACAATTTCAGCCTTACCCCAAATGTAGTCGATGAGTCAAGACATTTGATGGCCAACGTTTTATTCTTTAGTTTTGCACTGCAGCTATGAGGCTAATGTCACGAACAAATTGCATCAAGCAGTTCAATATCTGAAACCAACTTGCTTATGTTGTTTCTGACAAACAAATTTGTTTATAATATTACACACTTAAACCATTTATAAACCCTTTATGTACAAATGGTATGTGATGATTTAGGCATTCAGTTTGGCAGCTATAAGTTACTTGTTAGCTCCAAAACTAAAGAAGCAAACTTCACTCACCAAACATGGCTGATTGAGTACATTTGGGGCAAAGGGGAAAACTGTATACATTTTTATCCGAACTAAATCGTTACAGCAGTGGCTCTGCCTACAGCATGTTCAGAGCTTGACTCATTAGCCATGACTGATGGAGGCATGCTGCTAATGCTTGCTTCGTCATTTGCTTTGTCTTCTACTGCCCATGAGATTAATTAGTCGCAGAGGGAAGGGGCTAAAATGTTCTGTGCCTCCTGCCGTGTCTTACCTTGTCCTTGAGGTCATGAGCGCAGCCCATGCCAATGAGGTACTCCGTCACCTCCAACTGTCCATGTTCTGCTGCCAGGTGAAATGCTGTCTTACCTGACTGACACACAGGACAAGTGGATCACTTGCACCACCTCCTAATAAACTTCAGCATGACATCACTGCCAACTGTTTAACTCAGAAAGCCATGATAGGGTGTGAATAGTATGCATACTCCAGTTTTTTTTTTTTTTTTGACATTCCATAAAAACATCTACAAGTTTTTTCTTAGCAAGTAGAAATACCTGTCCAACCAAAGCTGAAATGTCATTTATATCCAAAATAAAACAATGGCATCTGATATTAACTTCATTTTGCAATCAACTCAAAGATATATGAAAAGTCATGAACGAAAACACGGAGTATGACTTTGTAAACGCACATAATGTGCTACACTTCAACCTATAGAAGGTACAAAGGTCTCTCAAACACCGTCTCAAACACTGATAAAGACCACAGTAGAACTTGTTTTAATGCATTTAACCCACGTTTTTCTTGTTGGTGACAGGTGCTTCAGTCGACTGAGTCAACTTGTGTCTGAGGAATGTTTTTACAATGAGGTTTGTGTAATTATCACCACTCTGTTTATCTTTCTAGAGAAAGAGGAACTATTTGTATATGCTACCATGGTGCTTATGTAGTACAAGCTTGTACTTAAAAAAACATAGAAATTCTTCCACCCATGTGGTGCAAGTCAACAGCAACAAGGGAAGGAATTTGCAGAGCTTTCAAACCATAAAAGTTATCTCTATTCTATATTTCATATGTTATACAGAATTTAAAAAAAAATGTTTATCGCAGATTTAAAAAACTCACATAATGTTCTATTATTATTATTGTAATCATAATGTTAAATTAGGCTGTTAATTTGGGCAGTCTGATTTTTCTATGGTAATTTTCCTATCAATCCTGTATAATTGCGCAAGCACACAGGAGGATGAGAAATAAAAAAGTTGGATCCTCACCTTGTCGACTCTGTCCAGTCGTACGTCCTCCAGATCCTCCATGATGTACTCTAGAATATGGATATGACCTCTCTGGGCAGCACAATGCAGAAAATTCAATCCGTTCTGAGAAGCAGGATTGGGAATGTCAATATGCAATGCTTTTAAACTCCTCTTTTGAAACCTCTTATTAGGTTTAGTTGCCCCATTGAAAGTGTAATATATTGCCTCCTTTTAATTCCATGCCCATTACAGTGCCTTAAGAAAGTAAGGTTATATATTTTGCATAGGGAACTAAAGATCCTCCTACCCTCCACATACCCACCCAGACCATACTGTTTGCCTTACTTTGTTTTTACAGTTGAGTTTTGCACCAGATGAAACAAGGATCTGCAAGATTTTGAGGTGACCGAACCACGCTGCCAACAGCAGTGCATTCATGCCGAACTGGAAAACAAACACACAGTTTGCAAAGGCATGCATCTTAGTAGTTAACAGCATGGTGCAAGTACAATGCGTTGCCAGTTTATTTAGTGTGTCTGATACATGGGCCTGATATACAGTGGGGTCCAAAAGTCTGAGACCACATTGAAAATCCACCACCATGTTTCACTGTTGTTTTGATCCACTG
>JAOUQW010000004.1:6317451-6330765 GCA_028565825.1 Olivaichthys viedmensis
TCATCAAGCCTTTTGAAGACTGTGAAACTGACACGAAGGATGAACCTCATATTAACCCAATGCAGAAAACATTAAAAGCATATGCTTTTTGTAAGCAATAATGTGTGTTGACATCGACTGAGACGCATTAATGTTTGCTATATTTCCATGATCTGTGTCATCAAGTACAATCTGCGTCAACTGAGATAATATATCGAGTTTAAAAAGGCAGGTTGATCTAGCGTTGGTCCGCTATCAATACTCAGTATCCCTCTAGTTCAATCCATGGTACCTGAAACAGTTTTAGATGAACCGCTCGACTGTGCAGTGGTCCAGTATAAAAGGTAATGGGGGTATAATTGCACTTGGTCATTTGCAGGTTTCGTGAAGTTGTCAACAAGCTATTAACCCAATATGTGTATCTTCTGCAATTACCAGCTTGTTCTTTTGCTCTTGTTCTCATGCTCTTTAAAATTCTTGGCTTCTCTCAAGAACTGGTCAGCTCTCCTAAGCTTCTCCATTGCAGTAGCGAGAAGGCTCTCTGGGTCTGTTACCCCCTCACTGCCCTGTCTGACTTCAGAGGACCCTCTGGGTGCTATTTTACCCAGCAGCTCCCCTGTCTCTTCAAGCTCCATCGACACTTTACTTTGCAAATCCTTCAAGTCACTTACTTCAAGAAGGTCTCCCATGGACACAGACCGTTTCTTGGAGTTCAGCGATGCGGCTGGGACGGAGATCTGAGTGGTACGCATGTTTTCTGCAGTAACTGGGCTAGAGGTAGATTCCTCCATAGTGGCTTCGAGTGTAACAGTTAGGATATCTGGAAGTGGTTCCTCCATTTTCTGGACCTTGCTGTCAGATGTCTCCAGTTCCTCCTCGCTGGTCACGCCGTCGAAGACTTCCAGACTACTCTGCAGCTTATCTGTGGATGGCGTAACTTGGTCGCTACTTTCAGAGTCCTCAGCCGAGAGCTGACCGCTGTCTATAGACTTTTCTTCCGCTTCCACCCCGGATATATCATCTGACTCCTCACTTGCTCCTGAATTTCTGAGACTCAGGATAACAATCCTGCGCTCATCTTTTAATTCCTGACTGGCCGGTTTCGTTTCATCTGCTGGTATGGCCTCAGAAACTTTATCAAATGAGGGCGACACAGTAGCAGGAAGTGAAGGGATGGTCGAGACCACGGGGTCATTCCGTAGACCATGGTCCTCCCTTTTGACAGGTGGTTTAAGAGGTTTCTTTTTAGGCGGAGCAGGGGGGCCAGCACTCTTTATAACAGCCTCAGGAGTTGAATGTGGAGTTAATTTGAGCTCGCTGGCAGGTTTTACGGGTTCAAGAGTTATCGCTGTTACTGCACTTTGAGCGGTGTTCAAACTAACAGATTTGTTAGCATCTTGGTCAACATAACTTTTCTCCAATGCTGAACTAGGTGAATCCCACATCACTCCTTGAGGCTTTGAGACATTATTTGAGAGTGTGAATGGTTTGTTGTCTGTTTTAGCCTCATCTGCTTCTTCAGCTATTCTCAGTTTCTCAGAGTGTGCACTGTTATCCTTGGGATCTTCATTTTCTTTACCGGTAACACCTTCATCATCTTCTGAAAGAATTTCTTTATCATTTAAGATGAGTGCCTGCTTGGGTTTAATGTCTTTAGAAGGTGGACTCGGAGGATGGGCATCTATAGTCTCTGGGCCATCTGTCTCAGCTTGAGTTGGACTGGACTTGCTAGGTGTGGTTGCTGCTTCAGACTCCCCATTCTCTGAAGCAGTGTCTTCCATGGAATCATCACTAGCAGTTGTTCTGGGTTTGCTCTGCTTTGAGGGAGGCATGGGTGGCTTCACAACTTTCTTCTCCTGCATCTCCTCATCTGCTTTCTCCTCTTGAATGTTTTCAGATGGTTTTTGCTCCTTCGATGGTGGCATTGGTGGCATGATAATCTTCTTCTGTGGAGCAGATTCTTCATGTTTGCTCTCACTCTCCTCGCTTTCAATTGGTTTGTCCTTCTTTGATGGCGGCATGGGCGGCTTCAATACTTTCTTCTGAGGTGCCGAATCTTTTCCAGCTTCCTCTGGAATATCATCAAAAGATTTAGCCGGAGCCACTTTGGGTTTCAGATCATCTCCATCAGCATCCCCCATTAGAAAGTGGGTGCCGTTAGGCGTATTGTCGACAGTGTCAAGGTCCAGTCTCAAGATTCCATCAGATGAGGTGCTTGCAGCCTAGTAAAACAATTCAGAACTTTAATCATTAAGGCCTGGTCAAGACCTAACTTCCTATATTTGTTAACAAATATAGTTCTGACATATAATCCTTTGATGGTGCTGTGGGTGTCTAAATCGTCTTTATCTACCTCCTTCATGTGTATCCTGGTTGGTGGTCTTCTACTGCGATTTCCCTTTGGCCGAGAACGTGTTACATGTTCTAAAGATAAACTTTCTGTTTTTACCTGCAGTAAAAAAATTTTTTTTTAATTATTTTGTTTCATTTAATAAGTAGTTGCAAGTGATTAATAAGCAATCAAATACAACATCCAATTATCCGTACAATATTAAAACTCGTGATTATATTCTAAAGAAGTTATGATCACCCATATAGAAATGGAATATGTTATCAATATATGAATAAATATATTATAATATAAATAATAAATATAAATTAAAAATATTGTAATATATACTTAATGTGTTAAATTTTTGATAGGAAATTATTACTCTTAAAATTGTAGCAAAGAAGTACATTATTTGATATTTTCACACTAGAGGCTAAAGGCAGAATGCTAACCGAACTGAACTGAAGATTTTAAATGTGTTCATATTTTTATTGTTAAGAACTTCGATAACTATTACGCTTGCTTTAAGTTCAAAGTTCTAAACAGAAAAATGCATTGTGGATACCTCATCAAAGATCTTATTCTTTGCCCTGTTAATGCCATCACTGAGTGCCTTGATCCAAGCCTCTTTCTCTTCCTGAGTTTGTGCTTGCAGTTTGACATCACAAACCTAAAAGCAAATGAGCAGTTTCAAAAAACAAGCAATCAGTTCCCTAAGTTATCTGAGATTACCTGAGGTTTCCGATAAAATGCCCTAATTTCAGCATGAATTCTTATAAACGAAGGTATATCTCAGAAAGTGTCTGACTCTTTTTATGTTAGACATTGAGTTTATTTTTGTGCAGGCACAAGCACAATTTGCAGGAGTCTGAAAGTCACAAAAATAGCGAGAATAAGCCTGTTACACCCACACGGGCCAACACTGCAATCTTATGCCTTATTTTTTGTGCCTGTGCCATGATCAGGAAACAGTAGGAGTTGTGTAAAGGCAAATCATTTCACGTTCACATACAGTCCCAGTATCACATTTCACCAGTCAAACACTTTCACATTGGAATTAGATACTATTCAAATAGCTATAGCAATAGCTACAAGCATATACACCTACTTTCTGTGTCATTTTTTTGGTCATATATTTACAGATTTGTGTCATGAGAGAAATATAGGACAATGACATGGAAAAAGCAACACATTGTACATCCAACACTGTTCACAGATGTAATCATCCAAGACCATCAAAACCAATCATTTAGTCTACGCACCCTAAACTTGCTTTCTTATATATATATAACCCCCAGTGTTTTTAGTTCGTCAGTTGTTTCAAAGTTTATTTATACATCCCATTGTTCTGGTGTGTGGTGTTTAAATGAAGTGCGATACACATCCTAGTTGTTGCTGAACTCAGCGTGTGTCTCTGAAGTAGCCTGTATTTCAGCCGCTTTGCTTTTCCAAAATAAACCATCGTCAAAGACTACAAGACACACTAATTGGTTTGATGGCTCACCAGCACCAAACTGTTAAGAATGCGACTGCAATTAGGTCTGCGTCCTTTAGGCTTTTTGTAGAACAACAGCTCATGAGGTTGAGGGTTAAAATGAAGCCATACGCTGAGCTGTCTGACTCACACAGCTGGATGGTCACTGTGTTAAAGAGAGAGGAAAAAGTGACAGGCAGACTCTGGCTGCACTTTACACACACACACACATTCTTTTTACAGCTGCTGGGCTCTGTAGAGCTCGCCAGAGCTTCGTTTTCATCATCTGTTAGTAATACTGCCTGTTTCACTACTTTTGCATTTCTTAAGGCTCTTCCTATCCTCCAAGAATTTGTGTGAATTTTCTACTCGAAGCTCAAAGCACACAAGTCATTAAAGATGACACAATCAGAACGAGCGGCCTGACTACGCTGTGGCTGAAATGGAACTGAGCTCATGGAAATTGGTACAATAGTAAATTGTGTCATGCAATAATGACCCCAGAGGTTAAGCAGAAACTGAGTACAATGTCAGTGTGGGTCTGATTTTTTGCTTCAGAGTAGACACAACTATCCAGGCTGTGCTAGAGGTGGGATAGTCTTACACGCAGACAGTCGGTACCAGGAGAGGGATGCAAAAACCAATGACAAAGGCATGAAAACTCGCAGTGGGATCAGATTCTTTCGTGTCATACAGTGTTGCCTTCCTCAGCCTGGCTGTATAAGATTAATTACAGGGTTATACATTGACATACATTCCCTGTCACCTTCCCCATTAGCTTCTAGGCACACATCATCAGTACAGAAACATACAGGGTGTCCCCGAAGGAACAAACACCACTATAAGTGAATTATTCTTATTAATGAGGTATTGTTATGATTGTGAATATTATTTGATTGTTTGATGTAATTACAAAACAGCTTCAGCCTAAATGCTAAATCTATGACTGCTCTATTACCTCTGCGACACCCTGTATAAGGTGCAGTTTTTTTTGGTTTTTTAAAAACTAATTTAGTTGTAGCCAAGCTGAGTCTCCCCTATTGCATAACAGCTACCAATCTGGGAGGGGGAAAGCTAAACCACGTTCTTCCTCCGACGTGTGAAGTCAGTCACCGCATCTTTTTGAACTGCTGCTCATGCATTACAGTCCTTGGAGGAAAACGTTAACTGAGCTAACAGATGCCCGCGATTGGCTAGCGTTGCTCTCAATGACAGGGGAAAGGGGAAGGCCGTCCTTTCCACCCAGCCAGCAGGGCCAATTAAAGCCTTCTTGGACTGCCAGCCACGGATGGCTGTGGATTCGTTAGGATTCGAACCCATGATCTCCCAACGACAGGGCAAAACCTTAGACAGCTTTTTCAGCTGGAATAACGCTCCACAAGTTCAGTTTATTATAATAGTGACAGTGGGCGTACTGTGGGTGAAACGTCTGAACCTGAATGGAAACCTGAGAGGAATCCGTTTTTCTAAATCAATTAAACATCTGCACACAACTAGGGTCGTTTAATACAAGACATTTGGGTTTTTTTTTGTGTCTGAGTAAAAGCAGATGGTACATTTTTTATAATTCCTGACAACGGCATGAAAAAGACACAGTTGGATTTAGAGACAGCTTTGTGATATGCAATTGACCTAGTTCGACACATTTCACCTTTAACCTACAGAAGAACATCCGCCACACACTTGAAAGCAACAGAAATGGTTTGTGGCTAGTTTCCTGCACCACAAGTACCTGAGGATTCAGAAAGAAAGCTGTTTCCCCATGTTTTTATTTGCAATTATGAGACATTTTAATTCCATAACGAGACATATTTCTGAGTGAAGCGGCGCAGCGTTTTTGCACGATGATAGTGGGGAGGCAGAGATGAAACCTGACAAGATATCATTGGTTAATATTATTTTTTTCCCCGCCTGTGTGTGCAGGGTGACGTAGTAAAAACAAACAAACCCAGAAGACATTTACAGGTGGGCAAAGGTCATTGTAATCTTAATGTAATAATACAGAAAAACAAGAATTCGATCTCTTAAGTGATTCATACTGATAAATCGTGGAGCATACGACCCCAAGGACATTAAGTAACAAGATCAAAAAGGTCAGTTTTGATTTCTGGAACTCTGGATTTCTGGAATAGGATATCTCGGCTTTCTTTTGCGTCTTGTGGGTGAGATATTCATGAAATAAGATAAAACTGTACTTAAGCTATTTTAACTCATTGTCGTAATGTTAAGAACCCTTGTATTTCAAATATCCGCATAGTGGAACATGGACCAATTTTCAAAGTGCCAATCACAACTGCTCACGAGAACGAGAAGCGCAATTCTCTTTTCAATATAGACGATGATTTAATGAATCATCCGATGCCACTAACCACTTCCGGTCAGCTCTGTTGCACACTGTCATGTAATTAATTCCTGTTTAAAGTTCATCCTTACTAGTGCAAATGTTAGAGGGAGATAAAGCACGAAGAATGAGTGATATGTGGACTGGATGAGTCTGGACAGATATGGGGCTGACTCATAACGGCCCACACAAAGACCCAGTGTACTACTCCTGCATGCCATATTGAACCGCTGACGTCAGAGACTACCGCTATGCCCTTGCTATGCATTGCATTGTTAATCGATGAGAGCCCCTCTTTATATGACAGACAAGAGTGCAGTAGTGCGCCATGTCTGACATCGCAGTGTTACTCGTAATTAACTGGAAGTGTCCAGACTTACCTTACTCCCACTCTTGGGCGCTCGTATCAGTATCAGCCTGTATTTCTTCTTGAAAGGACTGCGTAACTCGTGGCATTTGTCAAAGTTTTCCAGGTCCAGTCGCTCTACGCAGTTCTTTAAGTCCTGTCGAAAAAAGTGGGAAAAGGGCTTGTTTATATTCCGATTTAAACAAGGCCATAAAAGGAAGAACCTGAGCAGGACCTCAGCGCCTTCAAGCAGTTTACTTTTTAAAAGTTATGAATGCAGTCAGGAACACAAGCTCTATAAGTGTCATAGATGCTTATTATCTAAATGTATTTTTGACCAAGGTTTTTATTGTAGGCACACTTTTGTATGGCTGTACACTCAATAAGGCGTTCGTTCTTAAAATGGTACAAATGGCATTACTGCGTGATGATTTAGACGTGCAGTTTGCACAAGGTTAAACTGGGAGCTATAAGCTTGCTTTATTTGTTAGCAACATTAGCTTTGTAGCTCCAGTGCAAAACTAAAAAAAACTTTTTAGTTTTTTTAAACTAAAATATTTATTACTTATTTTAAATGTACATTGCTTGATCACTTTTAGCATATTATTATTATTATTGTTATTATTATGTTATATTATTATCAGGGCTGTCAAAATTAACGCGTTAACCTTTGCGATTCATTTGAAACGTTTCACGAGTTAATAAAACAATAACGCAATTAATGAATTGCTTATCAATTTGCTTATTAATTACAGCAAATCATGCGATTAATTAGTTGAAAAAATGCCATCAATTGACGGCCCTAATTATTATTTATCCCCCAATGGGGGAAATTACAGTTTTTTTCCCCCCATCCCTGCTTTGTACACTGAGCACAAATGCCTAATTACATGCGATAACTTCATATATTGCTGGACCACTTGCGATTATTTATTTATTTATTTGCAATTTTTCACATATCCCAAGTTTGAAAGGAAGCTTAAAGAGTTTAAAGACCTTTCTGAAGAGTTTAAAGACCTTTCTGAAGGGCTCTACAGTGGCGGTCTGGAAGTTCTCGGATTTGAACACACGACCACCAGAACCGTCATCACTGAGCTACCCCTGATATTGTAAATGATAATCCTATTTTAGGTTAAAACCAGAGTCCGCGGTGAATTGGCAGACGTTTGCCTCATTACCTCGTTGTCATACACTGTGATCTCGGTTTTGTCCAGCTGGATGTAGCGGTCCTTGTAGCTGCTCAGGAACTTTCCCGAGCACTTCTTCAACCAGCCCGCTTTGCCCATGAACTTTGCCTCTGTGGGCTTGGCTGGGTCGTCTTTAACGTCCTGCCACACGTGGGAAGAAAAGAGAGGGAAGATAGTCAATGTTTCACAGTGGGACGACTCGTGTGCTTCGTTTGGCATTAATATTAAGATTCCTGAGCAGGCATTATGGCAGGAGGACAGTGGGTAGACTGTGGTTAGCCTTTTCTGCTGATGTAGGGGTTACAGATGACTCACGTAACAGTGTTTAGATGCTAGGGACAGTAGGCCACTGTATAGTTTATATTTTTCAGCAATTTCTTATCATTTTTATCAGAGACGGAACTAAGTACGTCTTTATTTGAATTACCGCTCTGATAAAGTAAGAGAAAGCATTTCCTTCTTTAGCCTAAAAAACACGACATGTCAAGCCAAAGCACATTTCAGGTTAGTGATGGTTATAAACCTGAATACATCTAGAATGCAACTGTTTTAAATTGTCTTGTTTTCAACTGAAGAGGAGGACATTTTTCAGGACGTCTCTTTAAAGGCTCATCAGAGCTGTTTTTGCACTTTCACTTGGCCTTTGGAAAGAGCAGGCATGGGTTAGAGCTAGCAGGGAAGGTGCAGCTGTCCGAGAGAGGAAAAAGGACAGAATAATAGGAGCAGCACTGTGCCACGAGAGGCGGGTACCGCTCTCCCACAATGCCTGTCCAGGAAACGTCCTCGCACAACCAGGCCAACGCAGGCTCTGTCTGTCTGTAGTGAGGAAGGAGAGGTGGGGGTGGATGGAAAACACTGGAGAGGCTCTTTTGTTTTGCACATACAGACAGGGGAAAACTGGAGCACGGCGCATGCTGCATCCTAACGCACCAGCTGCTAAAGACTCATAGTGGAAAAATCTATACTGCATTAAGGAGTTTGGATACATGGAGCGCTATTTGGCTCTAAGCATTAAACAAACTAATGAGAGAGGCGACAGTAAAGTGAACGTCCACGGCCAAGAGCAGATGAGGAGGTTCAGAGTTTAGATTTCAGGCAGGAAGTTATCAGAGCCACAATTTTGTGGGTTAGTCAAACAGTACACTTTACCGACAGAGATGTGGGATCGGGTGGCTGCAGATATTAATGAAAAAGCGTCAACGTCAATGTTGAGGCGCTTTTACAGTCCGAGAAGCAGCCCAGGTTTACAGCCTAACAACACGAGTCCGCCAAAAAGTGCATCCTTTGTACGCGATGTCCGTTGTCACACTCTTATCCTGTGGCGTTAAACATATAAGCAGTTTCTGCGAACACACTGCAGCCATTAGCAAGAGTTAATTAAACATTGTACTCCCACTCCCTATTTGATATGCCATAGGCGTGAGCCAAGAACTCATAACTCTGCTTCTCGGGGATTTGTTGAGCGGGTCACACCTTAACCAACATGTGTTCCACATAAAGGGTGCATGCAGCGAAGTGAATGGTTGCATCTGCGATGAATCACATATTGTCCTCTGTACAGAGGGCTGACCTGCTGGGCTTTAACCAACACACCACTAAAATCAAATCATCTGCATTCATGGCTGGTTTCCTCCAATTACCTCCTTAACACTTACGTTCTCTTAAGTTCAAAATGTCCCATTCTGCGTTTCACTAAAAGTGGAGAAATGCGTAAAAATGCTCAATTTCTCGAACAAACATGATGAGTTTCAAAAATCACATATATATATATTGCTATATATATATATTGCTATATATATATATATATATATATATATATATATATTGCAGAGATTATCCTTTTGGGCATTTTGACCTGAAAGTAACAAGGTCAAACAAGGTCAATCTGCACCAAAAAGGTGATGTTAGTCGCTGTCCTATTCCCTGCATGTCTTATTTATATTCCCACCTGTGCGCACACACCTGCCATCGAAGGCTTGCAAAGCATGGGAAGGGCTTTCGGGGCTCCATTTCCATCAAAGTTTATATTGCTAATAACTGAGATGACGATTAAATATATTGGATCGATATTACAATGCTGTTGCTATAAAATCTAATCAGATGACCTGGGTCTGTGGGACAGCCGTGGAACGTGAAGGTTAATGTAGCTTTGGAAACACTGGCTCAAGGTTTACAGCTGAGTGATGTGACCTCTAATGCCTTCTGTTATTAGGTGAAATCAGAGTGCACCGTGTAGAATCCAGTGCTTGATAGGCCTGAACAGGTCTCACACACAAGACCTATAGCTTCCTGCAGCCTGGGTTTGCAGGTTGGAGCATATTGTCATCCGCATGGCAGCTCGCCGTTCAGCGAAAAAAGAGGAAACTAAGCCGGTCCGTTAGAGTTTTAACAGGAATCGAGGCACACTTGCACAAACAATGCAGACTGCAGGCACATACAATGGCTAAGCAATGACAGAAGGGTGATTGGCTGCCCCCCTATGAAACGTATGAATGAGGTGGCGTGCGCCAGTGCGTTTGGGTGATTGAAGGCTGGTGCGACCGAATAGGAAGCAACACAATTATAAACTCAGTGATACTTTTTTTTTTTTTTTAAACAGGAGCGAGCGATACAGATTGAATAACAGTAGGGGTGGGCGATATGGCAAAAATATCATATCATGGTCGATTTTGGTGTTTGGTTTTTTTTACGATACACAACATGTTGTATAATATTTAAGCTTGCTAAAAGTAAACCACATTTACATATTTTCAAAAAAAATAATAAAATCCTCGAATACTTCAGTTTTTTATTTTTATTTTGCAATCATAAAAATAAACGATTTAACAAGGAAAGAAAATATTTGAATCCCATCAGATACGGCTTACTGTGAGCAACAATGGAGTCGGTCAGTGTTTTAGTAACGTTTCAGAAAGTGTGATGGAATTGATTGCGATAGTGATATTACACTATCATATCGCCCGCCCCTATACGCGAGCGAGACAGACAGAGAGAGAAAATCAGGCAATGGGATGGACACAGTGTCCTCACGTGAGAAAAGACTCCCACTTCTGTACGGTGAATCCAGCTCACACATCTGCCCCATATCTAAAGCTTGATGCCACTGCAGGCGGCTGGTCTTCATCTCCCTGCCGTATTAAACGGGGCTTGATTTTCCATTTGCTCATTATCGTTCAATAAACACAGCCTGAAATAGGCGCCTCATAGCCGCACAGCCTTGTCGCAAGGCACAGCGGCAGACGCGGGCTCCATCAAAAGCTGATGCTTCAGACACAAGCACCGGTTAATATTTCATAAATAATACAATTACGGAATGCATTGGCTTACGTCTAAAAGAAACACAGCTGCATTTTTCTGGCACACCTTGCCAAAGCAGACCCAAATGACTGATCAGCTTCATCTGTGAAGCTACAGAGCCTTGTGTTGCCACCAGCCTCCTCTTAGCGCTGCACAAGGTTGCTACTTCCTCTTTTACGTTGCATTTCCTGGAACTTTCTCTTCACGGCCTTGTTCCAGTTTGAAGCTGCCTTTTTCGTAATGCAGGCGTGAATATACGCCGGGACAAAAAAAAAAAATGCACATTGAATCAACAGTTCTTTCAGGATTGACACAGCTGCAGCATCCTAAATGGTACGCCACCGCTTGTGCCGTCGGTGCCCATCCTCTTTCAAAATGCTAACTTGTGTGTTTTAAATTGAGGTGGCAAGACGGCTCGCTTCGTGCTGCAATGCCGGTGCAATAGCGGAAAGGGGCGTTGCCTGCGCTTCCCAGTTCTGCTCGCTTAATACCCACTGCACTGCACACTTTAGTGTATCGCTCCGAATCAACTCACCAGATTATTACTAGTGTCATTACTAAACGTGCAGTACAGAGTAGCGCTTTTCATCTCAAGGCGCTTTTCTGAGAGTATAACGGTATCGTCAGCGCTTCAATACCGCTGCCTGACTCCACAAGAACATGGAGCTGGATATTAAAATCCGTTGTTTCATCCTTCCTCCCTTTCCTTGTTAAATAACTTGTTTCTGTCGATGTCACATAGAGAAATAGGATTGAAACCGTAGTTTAAAAAAAAAAAGAAATCAAATGTGGCACTATTCAAATGTGGCAATGCAAAGCTAGCCCTTCGGGATGCATAATCATACGTCGTGAAAATGTCTTCAGGTATCGGGATATGACACTTTTGCCAAACTGTCCATCCTAGTACAGAGGGAGGAATGCTGGTGCTGTGTGAGAACAGATGCATCGGCGTGGTTTGGCTCGAACAAGGCCCCTAAACGCTGCTCTCTTCACGCCCACTTGTCTGCGTTCACATTTGCCTTTACTCGATGCCGATTCGACGCTTTTGCAAAGATGCCAAGGCAGCTTAAAAGTGAGGCAGAGCATAATCCAATAATCGAGCTGTGCAAGGACTTCCACCAAACTGACCAGAATCAAGCGCAGCGTAGGCGCAGAAAGTACCGAGGCCGGATTACGTTATATTACGCCATATTAACGCGATATGACATTGTTATGGCGATAAACGATGGTCGTCCCCCCCCCTTGATTCCCTTACCTAAGGGGTTTCCGTGGGTATGGTCAGTACTTCCACAACGCCGACCAATCGTACGTTTCATCGACACTAACCTGCAGGCCGATGAAAGCCGAACCCACCGATATCTCACTGTCTAAATAAAAGTAGACGCGTGACTGCATGCTTTTAAAAAATAATTTTTTTAATTTTTTTTATAATAATAATAATAATAATTTTTTACCAAATGTTTGAACGTTTTCACTTTTTTTGCTTCTTCTTTGTTTGGTTTGGTTTTGGCTGTTTATCCTTCAGCGAAAAAAATAATAATAATAAATAAATTTAAAAAAATATCGTGCATCGAATTGCGCCGGTTTATTGTGAAACCGGTTTCAGGTGTTGGCGGTGCGATATCTCCGTCCAAATCGCGCCGCCTCCGCTTTAACGCGTCGCATGAGCTCGCAGCGCGTTGTTACATGGTGCACAGACAGAATGAAAAGGCTGTGCACGTCGTAAGACCGCTTATAGCGCGGATCGAGGCGCGCGCGCGCAACGAAACGCGTTGGAAGAACGGCTCGGTCGCGCGCCGGACCGCTGCAGGCGCGCGGAAAAGAGTCGGAGAAGAGTCGACTCTCTGAAAGTGCATGCGGTTCTCCGGGCGCTGGCGCAAGAAGTCGGAAAGCGGACAGAAGGAGAAGGAGACCCGGACAGAGAAGAGTAGCGCATACTCACATCTCCCATGATGAGCCGGTGGAGGGTCCGTTATGCGGAGGAGAGAGAGAGGGAGAGAAAACACGGCCACTTTATCTCCAGCCCAAAGTGATTCCTTCAGTGATTCCTTCAGTGATTCGTTCACTTCTCATCATGACGGATCGGTTCCTGCGCGTCGACCTTTTCTTCCTCTTTCCGAAACAAGTTGGAGGTGAAGAAAAAGAAAAGAGAAAGTTTAGTTTCCGGTTGAGTTCCCCGAAAGCTTCCAGCCCCGCTCGCGAGCCACAGTTCACGTCTGAAGCCGCTTAATGCCGTGCTAAAGAGTGCTAAAGAGTGCTAAAGAGTGCTAAAACAGTACCGAATACCCAGCCAGCTGAAGCCTGCGCACTCTTTCTTTTTTTGACATACTGTGTAGTACGGTAGTACACGAAGGGAGG
>JAOUQW010000004.1:6330865-6342404 GCA_028565825.1 Olivaichthys viedmensis
ATGCTGGGATATGTGAAGAATCAATTTCACTCTACTGTACTTGTATATGTGACAATAAAGGAGCTTTCTATTCTATTTTACACTTCCACCCTTGGGACATGGTGCCATCCCAAAATGTGTATATGCTTAACCTAATTCGTCACTTTAAAATAAATAAAATAAATAAATAGTCAGGGGTAAATTTCCCCCAAATTCGACCCCTTGGTATCTAATATCTTCCAATGATTTTAGGTGGTGATTTTTCTTTTGTTGTTGTGGAAACTCGCTCCTATAAGTGTGTAAAGATACAGTCAGCGTGGGCTTTTTATCAAACAATATCTGCAAAGAACAAGCACAACACCACCACCACCAGCACCACCACCAGCAGCAGCACCACCACCAGCAACACCACCACCACCACCAGCACCACCACCACCACCAGCAGCACCAGCAGCACCACCACCAGCAGCAAGCAGCACCACCACCACCAGCACCACCAGCAGCACCACCACCAGCAGCAAGCAGCACCACCACCAGCAGCAAGCAACACCACCACCAGCACCACCAGCAGCACCACCACCAGCAGCACCACCAGCAGCAGCACCAGCAGCAGCACCACCACCACCAGCAGCAGCACCAGCAGCAGCACCACCACCAGCAGCACCACCACCACCACCACCAGCAGCACCACCACCAGCACCACCACCACCAGCAGCACCAGCACCACCACCACCACCACCAGCAGCACCACCACCAGCAGCACCACCACCACCAGCAGCACCAGCACCACCAGCACCACCACCAGCAGCACCAGCACCAGCAGCAAGCAGCACCACCACCACCAGCAGCACCACCACCACCAGCAGCACCACCACCAGCAGCACCACCACCAGCACCACCACCACCAGCACCACCACCAGCACCACCACCAGCAGCAGCACCACCACCAGCAGCAGCAGCACCAGCAGCAGCCAATTTCCGTCTCCTCTAAATCCCAGATTTAACAAAATCCAAACTGGAAAGACGAGAGGTTTTTGTTTTTGGGGGTTTTTTTGGCACGCGCTCGCTCGCGCTGTGAAGTCGGCGCGCTTTGAAATTGTCTTAGCGCGCGCGCGCTCGATGTCCAATTAAAAAAAAAAAAAAAAAAGAAAAGAAAGAAATAAAAAAATTAAAAAAAATCACATCCTAATGATGAAATCCCAAGTGTTTGCTTTTTCCTTAAATGGGAAGTAATCGAGCGCGGTAAAGTGGCGAAGGGGCGGACTCCCAGTCTGACATGCATTTCTCGAGCAGGTCCGGCGTGCGCGTGTCCATTCGCGTCGCGCGCTCCCCTCCGTGCGCTCTGGTGAGACGCGTTTCGTTTCACCGCCACGAAGTCAACAGAAAGCTGTCGACGAGAAAACACGCACACGCACACGCACACACACACACACACACACACACACACACAGAAACAGAAAAAAGAAAAAGAAACATGCGTTTGTTTGTTGTTTTCACGTTGACCACTTTTGCTTTCGTGCGGGAGACGTCCCCGGCGCGGAGCGTTTTTACGAATCACTGGGCTGTGCGTGTCAGAGGAGGGTCTCAAGACGCGGATGAACTGGCTTCCAAATATGGCTTTGCGAACCTGGGTCAGGTACGGGCTTCTTTTAAAAAAAAAATGTGCTTTGTGTCAGAGCTTGTCCACCATCCTCAATGGTGCCACTATTGTACAGCTGGTTATAGGTAACAGCTGCTTTCTCTGACAGGTCACAGCTGGGGCTGAATCCCAAATGGCTCCCACAAGTCTCTATTTAAGTGCACTGCTTTGGACTTGTACCTTCAGAAAGGTGCACGTGCTTGTCACCTGGGGCGGTACTGTGAAGGGTGCATCTTTTACATAGACAGAAGAAGAAAGAAACCCCCTAATGTAAGACACGTTAGGTCCTTAAGCACCACTGCTTTTCTTGACAGTGTATCCTGCGGGATGAAATGATATCTAGTGCACGATATGGGATTCATCTGGGGAGCTAAAGTTAAACGTTCAGTCTGTCTGATGCACTTCGTAAAGACGGCGCAATGCGTTCGATAACTCAGTCTGCTGCTTGGACGTATTTAACTGTGATTTATATAGCACCCTTCCAGTGATCAAGGATGCGTCACAATAATTGCAAGAAAATGTATACATGCAACAAATTGACAAATAGACAAACATACCAAAAAAAACCCCAAAACAAAACAAAAAACAAGTTGCGGTTAACCTCTTAAACGTTTTGCGCATTATTCAGTTATCCATCTTGAAGCATGTTATTTAGTAACTACAGGGAAACTAGTCGGAAATGTAGTTCCAAGAGTAAGTCTGGACCATCTGGAGTTTAATGGGTTCAAGAGCAATTGACACCATTCGGATGATCGTGTCAGGTGTCAGGAAAGAAGCAGTTGCTTGTTTTGGAAATCAAAGCTGCTTTGCTTATGTCCGTGACCGAATGCTGACTCAATGTGTCGCTAATTCCTGAAACCTCCTGCGATTTTAAAGCTTCGTAATTTTTGTTGTTGTTGTGATGGACAGCTTTGGTATGCCATCACATCTGTCTGCCAGTCTGTTTGTCCTCTTTGCAGGAGGCATGGTAAGATGTCTAGACATGTGTGCTCTTCTACATCCAAAATCAACTTCACATGCATTTTAAAGCCAGACCATGATTCTTCAAGCTGAGCTTTATAGTGACGTGCATTCTCCATGACAGGACGTTTTAGATGCCTCAAAAGCTCACAGCAACTTTCCCACCCTCATCATGAGTCACAGTGTGAGGGTATTTTATGCCACGAATTTACAAACACAACATGAACATGCTTAAGCATTTTTGTTCTGCTAATTATTGCTCACCGCATGTGGATCTCCATTAGCTAGAATGTGTATGAGGTAAACATCATACCATTGTGAAAGACAGATAAGCAAAAGAGAAGCAGAAAAGGATCTCAGTCAGCACACACTGACGGAAAGGCACTTTGCCAGAAGCACACATGCGCACATTCCTGCCTACACTTTTAGCCTTTCGGTCTGGAGTGCATTATTTAACATCACAAGCTTTGTGTTGGAAAATAACTTTTGCTTTTTTTTGGACCAAATACATTGCATTGGTGTCTCCTGTAATATACTGGCATATAAACAGAGTGTCCGCTGACAATTTTGGTTGTTATCTGTCATCTAGAGTGCATTAAACTCTAGGAGTCAATAAGAGCACATAGCTCATGCTTGCTGGACTTCTGCGGCCATCGCACCACCCACTGATTGCCATATGCTCACTTGTTTATTTTTTTTCAATTCCTGTACTTTTAAAATGGCCATTTCAGCCAGTGTCTTGAGATCTCTTTGAATTTTAGTAAATTCTATCATTTTTGGGAGGTTGTTTTTTTTTTGTCAGGGCTAACTCCCTTTACCTCACTGCTACCTTTTTGAATGATTGCTTTCATGCTTGCTTGCTGATGCTTCTTACAGCTGCTTCTGTACCTGTTTGTTTGTTGGTCTCAGATCGGCGGTCTAGAGGACCACTACCATTTTCATCACAGTCACGTGGTGCGTAGGTCCACCTTTGCCACCAGGGGCACACACAGCTTCATTCACATGGACCCCAAGGTGAGTCATCTCTTCCCTAGACCCCATGCAAACTCTCATCTTTCGCCTTGTACCCCTTTGCTGATTTCGCACCTATCAATGTTAAACCTCTCCAGTTTCAGGCTCATTAAAATGACCTGAGCCCGATTTATCCACTTCATTTGACAGTGCAGCCAGTCATTCAGAGTTAAGCTGTTTCCCCGGGGCCGGAAGTCGGCCCTCTCCTACTAAGATTATTTCCTCCCGACAGCCGGCTCTCAGAAGCAATAAAACTTGAGGTGCATCTCTGTTGGTGGGCAGCTTTGCAAAACCTCTCTGATCATATCATGTCCTATGCCTTGGAGTCGTGTAGCAAATACCCAGTCACCCATTTCATCAGTGTCAAGCTTCAGGCTGGAGGTTACTTCAGCTATGAACGAAGCCGCCAACCTAAGAAACCACACTACACGTCCTGTCTTCATCCTATTGTCCCCGCTAGTGGATAGCTACGTTTTAACTGACGCGGCTGGGGTAACAGGATATAGAGACTGCATATAATTAGAGATTGTACCTGTTCTATGGGTCTGCAACTCCAGGGTCTCTTAAATTCTGCAGGTTTATGAGTGTGGGAGTGTAACCAAAGAAGCAGGTTTTATTATGTTTAATAGGTGATAATAACGGACCTCTTGAAAAAAGACCAGCAGAGTGCCTGTTTCCTCAAGGTGATTTCATTCGATCTACGCATTCAATTAGCTTCATTGCTGAGAGGAACTTTGGGCATGCCTGGATGACTTTTGCAATTAGTGTAATGATTATTATTAGGCTATTATTTACTGGCACTGATCTCACCTTAATTGAATTTGGTCAAGTGCATTTAACTAGTGGTGTGTATTGCAGTTACATAATACTGTGTGATGGCTTGCCAGTTTGGATAGATTTATTAGCCATCACAAGCCAGATTTCCATCCAATGGATGGGATTTTCCGATGTAGGCGATGGAAAGGGCATTTTCTGTAATATTTTACAAACATCGGCAAAAGTTTTTTTTTCCGTTTAACTTCGGCGGATAAATTGTTTGTCGATATGTGAAATGTTGCGAAAAACTATAGTGGAAACATTTTTGACAGGAAAAATGTGGCATGATTTATCACATGCCTCTCCTACAACAAACCAATAAAACACACCCACGAGAAAAGCAGGACGCCGTATTGTGTCGAAATCCTTCTTCCCCTCAGCATAAACGCACGTAGCCTGAACCACCTCTAACAGCTATTCTGTCTAATAACTCCTGTCTAATATTAAAAAGATTACCTTCTTAATATTAATCGTATATGGGTAGGAAAAGTTATATAGGCTGAACCATTCCAATTTCATCATGTGATAGCTCATAAGGCTGTAATATGTCATGCCATTCATTTGTTCAGAATACGGAGTTATCCCACAGAGGGGCAAGAAGATTTGGGCACAACTGCAGCACTGCGGCGGCACAGCTGGACTAAGGAGGAAACGAGAACCTTTTTTAGTTTAATTATAGAAAATAATGTTACGTCATTGTTTGATGGGAAACTACAGCACATAGGGCGGCACGGTGGCGCTTTACAGCTCTTGGGCTATTCTCCGGGGCTATCACAGCTATTCTTTGCAAGATGTTCCTAAATTGTTTAGTCTGTTACACATGAAGTTTGGGTTTGTTTCCACAGGTCGACTGGATCCAGCAGCAGGTAGTGAAGTCTCGAGTGAAACGCTACGCCCGAAGCGACCCCAACTTTATCTATTTCAACGACCCCAAGTGGTCAAACATGTGGTATATTGTAAGTACCTGATTTATAACAAATGATTCTCGATCCCAGCTTTTTGCAGACCGTATGCGATGCACAGTTGTGTCTCATTAGTTGATTATGTGGTCCCTAGGACTAACATTGAGATTTATATGCTTCATGTATTACTTTTTATGTTAAAGGGGCAGTTTATAAATTTTAGAGCCTTCTGCTACCTGTGAGACAAATTGCAATTCAATGAAAATATTGACAAGCCTTTCCCTCCCCCTCAACTGACCCCACCAGCTCTGCTTCGTCTGTGGTGGAGCCCATTTCTGGGCTGGAAAAATGTAAACAGAGGTATCTTTGAAACTGTATAATTATTTTTGGTCTAGAAACACTTTTTAAAATTTCAAACTGCACCGTTAATGTATGTTCATCGTTCATGTATGTTTATACCCTTAGGTTTGAATAAGAGTAGGAGTGTTCATTTTCTTCAAGAAATCTAAACTTACCTATTGCTCACAAGCGCATTCACTAGGTTTCATGAAGCTATATAATTTCTCATATACAAACATTATCCAGTGCATGGTACATTGAGGCCCATAGCAGTATACTAAGTAAACACAACAACCAGGCTTAAGATGTTTTGTTGTGACAGAACAGATTTCCCCTTGAGCTTGTCTTTTACCAGCAGTCACAACAATTAGATTTTCAATAAAGTAGGGCTGGTCGATATGATGATATGATATCAATATTGGGATATTTTAACATCATAATACCCTTTTTGAGTACTGTAAGTATCATCAGGTGTCAGTGCTTTTATAACTCCATTAATTCTCATTGTAACAAGTAACAGATTGGATATTAAAACCTTTTCCCTGTTAAATACTTAATTTTTTTGTAAATGTTGGATATATTCAAAATCCCAGAACTTATAGGTTTTCAAAATATGTATCCACTGTTTTGTTGACACTTTGTCAGCAAAACCTCAGCAACACGTACAGTCACTTTTGTGACCACAGTTCTCTTCAGGAGACGAGTGAGAAACAGACTGCCACGAAGTGCTGCAGGTGTGAGGGTGCGGACACAATCACGAAGCCGCTTTCTCTAAACAACATCTTTATTTTCACGAACGCTCGGGGATAAACATAAACTAACGCACACCGCGACAGGCGTGCTGACACACAAACAACAGGAGACAATACGGGACGGACACAGGCGGGTATTTAAACACTTAGAAATCAAAGGACGAACAAGGAACAGCGGGGAACATTTAACATGACTCACGTGACAGGGACAGGCGAACAAACACACACAAGCGCATGGCGGCCAAGCGCCATGGCGATCGCCACGCTATGTCCCGCGCGCGTGACAATTACAAGGTTTTTATCTACTTTAGTTGCCACTTGAATATCTGTCAATATCTGAACGAAGCAATATTGTTTTGAGGTTGTTGTTTTTTTAGGTATGCACAAATTTAAAAAAAAAAATCAACATGTCAACAATGAAGAATTGAATGTCATGCTTGCAGGAAGTAGTTGCATGAATCTCGCTTTATTCCATGATAGGAAGTGAGATTGTTGTGTGTCTACAAAATTCCTTGGCACAATTAATTGCATTCTTTTTTCTTTTCTTTTTTTCTTTGGAGTACTTTATTGATCTCTGAGGGAAATTGTTTCTTCGCATATCCTAGCTTGGGTAGTAAGCTTGGGTCAGAGCGCAGGGTCAGCCAAGATACGGTGCTCCTGGAGCAGAGAGGGTTAAGGGCCTCTCTCAAGGGCTCACCAGTGGCAACTTGGCAGTGCCGAGGCTTGAACCCTAACCACTGAGCCACCACTGCCCTTTTCATGTGGGAATATTTAAAAAAAAACATGTATAACAATCTATTATATTTTTATAAAAGACAAAAGATGGGTGTATACTGTGGCAACTTTAGTTACCAAAGGGCTGAAATAGGTTAATGTTGTCTTATGTCTGAGCAAATGAACCGATTTATTTTATAATTGTCTAAAAAAAATATTGCAAACTTTAGAGTGCTTTTTTCCTCAAAAACAATGTTTGCTGACAGTAAATATTTAAATGTGAACATTTAAAAGTGCAAATCTCATCTAATATTTGGAGACAATACAAAGGTAATATTAATATCACC
Source organism: Olivaichthys viedmensis (assembly GCA_028565825.1). Taxonomy (NCBI): domain Eukaryota; kingdom Metazoa; phylum Chordata; class Actinopteri; order Siluriformes; family Diplomystidae; genus Olivaichthys; species Olivaichthys viedmensis. The sequence continues at coordinate 6,338,325 of JAOUQW010000004.1, forward strand.
AGGTGGTTAATATTTTCCCTTTACAGCAATGCCTAAAAATCAAAATGTGTTTCTGAGTCATAGTTACTTATAAATGGCACCTCCACCATTTGCCACTTCTAAACTTTTCAAAAGTTTTCACCATGACAGAAGCCTTAACCTCTTGTAGTTTCTATAAAGCAAACAGGTAAATGTGCTTTAGAACTCTAGTTGAATAAGTTGATCTTTTCCACTCCATGTTAAAAGTACATTGAGACCTTGAAACTAAAAAAGGTTCTATCTGACAATTCTGGGATTTTAAAAATATGGACTCTGTCAATCTTCAAATAAGTATACTGCCTGTCAAAAGTTTGGGGACAAGGCTTTTCATGTTTTTAAGGAGACACTACAGGTGAATTGGGTAATTAAAAAAAAATAAAAATAGCTATCACAATCAATCTTTGCCAGTTGATTGCTGATATTCTGACAAATATTTTTTGGATTTGAAGTTTTTAAAAAATTGACATTTATTTATGCAATTTAAGGCTTTATCTAATTAAATATGCATAAATTTGCATACCTAATAAAACCAAAAATCTAGTCTTTGGATGATGTTAGAATTAAAATGTTTATTTCACTGTGAAGATACTCTCAACAGAAAAACTTTTACAGAACAGTTTGTTGGGATGTCATTTGTTTATTGTTTAATAAAGAAAACACCAAGTGCTGTTAAAAAAAGTGCTGGTTTTTGGTCATTTTTTTGTATGAAATCTAACATAAATCTAACAATTATCAACATTTTGAGAAATGTATCTGCCATATCCTTCTAAATAGGCTTTAGAATGAACATTCACAAATTTTATGAGTGAAAGTAATCTAGAAACTCAGATTTTTGGTTCTGAATATCGAAAAAAAGGGATTTTGAGTAAAATGGTTTTAAAAATGCAATGTGATTTCCTGAGTTTCCACTCGAGTAAGTGTGGTTTATAAGAGAAATTTGCGTATGTGTCATAATGACACATGCATTTACATATAAATCAGGGAACAAGCATTTTAGGGATATATGACATGACGTGATTGTGCCAAAGGAGGCGGAGCTAAGCCTTCTTTAAAGTTGCTAAGTTTTAGATAATGCAGTGGTCGCGAGTGGACAAAAACAGTGAAATAAACATATTTCTGTTGAGTTTTAATTTTTATATCACTACATTGTAAGAGAAGACATGTTATAGATGCAATTCATCCAAAAAACTGAAAAATGTTTGATGTGACCAAAATCGTCATTTCTACCTGTAGTGTCTCGCCAAAGGAGCATCTTCTTTTGGTTGGTTTGAAATATAATCTAACAGTGAGTTTTCAGAAGCATTTCTTAGAGCTGCTTTTGCTGGACTTCCCAGAGGTTTGCGGAGCGGGTTGGACACCTCTCTTTCTCTGTCAAACCTTTCGATCCAACTCCTCTTAGAGTAGCTCGATTGGGTTAAGGTCGGGTGACTTGGCCATTTTAATATAGACACTGAGCCACCATGTACATGATATTTGGAGACAAAGGAGGACGTGCTGTCTGTTATTTAAATGGAGAAAGAGAGGTGTCCAACCCGCTCCGCAAACCTCTGGGAAGTGGAATGCTCTAAGAAATGCTTCTGAAAACTCACTGCTCATGTACATGGTGGCTCAGTGGTTAGGGCTCTGGGCTACTGATCAGAAGGTCATGAGTTCAAGCCTCGGGACTGCCAAGCTGCCACTGTTGGTTGGGTTGCACCAGCTTGGCAGCTTGGCCCTGCTCCAGGGGCACTGTATCATGACCCTGTGCTCTGTTGTAAGTCGCTCTGGATAAGGGTGTCTGCTAAATGTTGGCATTAACACACATGTTGCTAATAACAAGTATGTTAAGAGCTCCTTCAACTAAGAGTGCAGGAACATAAAAGTCTCAGTCTCAAATCCTCCACCTTCAGTGGCCATGAGGGGAGCACATAAGTGATGCTTGTGATGCCTGAAAGATAAAGATGGGACTGAAAGAGTCTTCAAAATGTCATTCTTGGCCCCCGCAACCTTTAATTAAACCTTGAAAACAAGGAGATAAAATTAACAAATTGGGTAATGAATCGAGCGAAACAGGTGGTGTATGGCTGGACAAAATGAACCAATCAGTCTTTCCTGTGTGGATTTTTAGCTCCTAATTAGAAGCTGCCTTGGTTAATTATGATTGGACTCTTCTATAACGGGTGGGGGTGAATGCTCTCGACGGGATGACAGTCAGGCTGAAAAATAAACAAATAAAGGACACTCAGCCAGGCTTCTCGAGAACAGAGGACATTTTCAAGCCAATCAGCTTTATTGTTACTAAAAGAGCAGCAAATGTGGTCAAATCATATGCCAAGAGGCAAATTTAGTTCTATATGGGAAATTTTACAGCAGTTTTGAGTAAGTATTCATTGCAGTGAAGTCGTTGTTCATTGTTTATAACTGAGTCAGAGAAAATATCTGTTTAAATTATTGTACACATCTGTATGATGGACAACGTAAAGGCTTAGACCTCAGACAGGAATGAGCTGCTGCAGATTGAGGCAGTTTTAATGTGGCTCAGTGATATTGATTGGTGGGATTTACAGCTGAGTGAGCAGAAAAGGCTGAATTGATAGTGCAGCTAAGTGGATTCAGCCTTCTGAAACAGTAGAGTGCAGACGTTCTCTCCGAGTAACTGCTAAATGCAGGGGAAAATGCTGGCGTCTGGTGCTCTGAATCATATTTATGCGAAAGCATAAAATTCATTTGTTGCATTACGTATATAGAAAGCTACAAATTCAAGTACATATAAATATTAAGAAATAATGACGAACCAAATTCTCTATAATTGTATGTAATTGGATTTATATTGGCAAAAAGATATACTAATATAATCTTGAAAGGAGTTTTGTGGTTCTGGCTCTGTGTGCGTGTTTGTGTGTGTGCGCTCGTGTGTCTATGTGTATTTGTCACATTGACATTCAGGGAGGTATCAACGGAACCGTCTCTCCGTTCATCTCAACAACAGCTTGTAATTGCATTTTAATAGACAATTAAAGGCAGGCCATAAATCAATCCTCGCACTGGGCAGGAGATTTGAATTTGATTTTGCGAAAAACAAACAGTTTTTATCACGTCAAACCCAATTAACCCATGCCTCTCTATCACTGCGCAGTGCATCTCTCTCTGTCTTGGAGTGTGAGCGATGACACTTGTGAAAAGAGGGATTAGGGATGGTGGGTCATTTATTAATGAATATCATTTTGTTGATTACTTATGAAAATATGTAGCACAGCAAATATGTTGCACAACTTTCCATGTTTTCTACAGTTGGATTCTGCATTCTGTCAAAACTAGACCATATAAAGCATCCATAAGTCAAAGTATTTATAAGCAAGCCATGTATTGATTCACAAGTCATACACTGATGTATGTATTTCGAGAAAAAAAGTTTTTTTTTTATGGTGCATGTGTGTTATTAGGCTACATGCTTGCCAGGTTCTTTTTGTTTATCTGAAGACTGAGGAGAAATGGATGAATAAATAAACTATAGCAGGGGAAATGTACAAATCTGGATGCTTTTCAGGCATTTCAGCTTGTCAAGAGTGAGTGCAAAATATCACATTAATGGAAAACTTTCCATTCCGTACAGCTTGTATGCCGCATCCTGCTCCATTCAGCATTTAATGCGATTTTACTTCCTTTAATGCACGATAAAAACACACACTTGAGAGAAAGTCAGGGAGGGAGAGGTAGAACAGAATAGAGCACTGCACAATTAACCATTTTTGTATTACATTATGATGTATCCATGATGCCAGGTACATTTACACGATATTAGCTTTCCAAAAATTTTTTGGCTGTACATCTCTTTTTAGATGTCAAGTTGTATTTCTTAGGACGAAGTTACTGAATATAATTTTTATATAACAACAGCATTCCATCACACATCACTACAGGGAGTTTTGTGTGTATATATATATATATATATATACACACTCATCTAGCACTTTATTAGGAATACTATACTAATAGTGGGTAGGGCCTCCCTTTGTAGCCCATCCGCCTCAAGGTTCGACGCGTTGTGCATTCTGAGATGTTTTTCTGCTCACCACAATTGTA
>JAOUQW010000004.1:6346900-6357246 GCA_028565825.1 Olivaichthys viedmensis
TCAGCTTCTGGAACAGACAGCGCTAATAGTGCGGAAGGTTAGTGCCAGCGGAACATTGAGAAAGCACATTGGGTTCTCACCTGTTAGCCACCAGCTCCACGGCTTCAGCTTGTTTTCCATTTCAGCTAGAGTGTCTGTACACAAATTACCCAGGCGCTGCATCTGCCAGCACCCTGGACCCTGCCCTGTGTCTGCACTATGGAGGTGGTAGTGGTGTTTGGAGGACATTTGGAAAATAGGATAAATAGGACTGCAGTTGGAAAACAACAGTGATGTTTATAAGTAACATTCAACAAAATAAAATAACATTAATGTCTGTGCATAAAATACTGTATGATTATATACTGGACGTATATGACATTCAAATGTTAAATCACTATAAAGCTCGTGTTCCAGACATGACTAAGATGCACACAACTATGTTGCTAAGTTACTAGTGATGTACTATTGAACTTGTTTTATAGTCAAGCAGTATTCTTCCACTGCACCTGGAAAACCAGCCTTAAACTAAATACATTTAAAATCAGAGCAAGGTAGACATACATTTGGAGCTTTTATTATTATTATTATTATTATTATTATTATATTACCTATAGCACTTCCAAAATCTTTTTGATGTTTTATATAAATTCAAATTAGAAGTAATAATGAAACAATGCAACAATAACATTTAACCATAATGCAAAAAAATCTAATAAAACAATACTAAAATAAAAAGGTTCAGTGCCACACCGTTAATCTTCCATCTTACCGCAGTGTGAGGACCGAGGCGGAGACACACAAAACATTCATCAAAAATCTTTTCTACCTGCAGTGTGCAGTCAGTCGATTTGATTGAGTTGATTTCTGTACGGCGCATCTGAATTCCCAAAGGTGTGTGGGAAGCCTATTTCTTCTTAAGTGTGTCACGTATGAAACTAAGGTTATGTATTGCTCCCCTGAGAAGAATGATTCATGCAGTGGCAATACCGAAGGATTACAATAAGAATGTAATATTTGGAAGCGACTACAGCAAACCTCAGACCAATCTATCCATCAGCGAGTCCCTCAGATCAAGAGTAAATTACTTCATAACTTCTGATAATGATCAAAAGACAAAACACAGGAAAAGGAAAAGCAATGCACAAAGAGGTTTTCAAATCTTCTTGCACTGTGGGAATTCATGCTTAGATGCTGTTTCATGGAAGATGTGTTGGTTTTCATGTCAATTTACACAGCACTGGAGAAATGTATAAAATAACACTTAAAATAGGTTTATTAAGTTAGAGTCTTTATTGGAACGCATACTTGTATTACACATAAGACATAAATAACACTGAATATCATTCACTTTGGAAACTACCCAAACCATTTCACGACAAGCATGAAGATGCACAATTCTACACAATCAAAGGAACGCCCCCTACGAGCAATGACTGCACGTGGAAAACTGGTACCACGACAAAACAGGATTTCAAGTGTTAACACTTCCTAAAACATATAATATATATACACATTTATGATTCTCTCTGTTAACTCTGATAATTCTGGGGCAGTCGATGTGCTGCTATTGATTGGGGTTTTCCGGTTGTGGAGGGATTTTAAGGACACAAATACACTATCAGCATAGAGGAGCAAAGCTTCTTTTTTGTTTTACACACATGTTCATAACGCAGCAAATAATAAGACACCCGCACAAAATCCACTGACGCAAACGCGAACACAGCGAGAGTTCAGCTCCGGGCGGCCACAGCCGGTGTGGACTGCTCTGTGGACTGGAGCTGTTTGCCGAGGTACTCCCTGCAAAACAAGACACAATTGTTTGGCTCATTCAAACCAACCCCTGTCGCTTCCCTTTTTATGGATTTTTGGATCAGCTGCAGGTATGTAGTCAGGTGGAACAGCAAGCTTTTAAACTCACAATACAACAGACTGTTAATTACACCCTCCCTCTTTCAATGGTGGTTCATTCCGACCTACATGTAGCTGAACAGACATGCACGCTGCAGCTAGATCCAACTCCCATTTCTGAATAATCTCTTATTCAGATGGAAACATTTTGTTCCAGGAGAGGATCTAGGCCATTTAAATCTGAAAAGGCCACTTTTATAAGCAGAGCACAACACCACGCAGATTTCTTACTGTGTGAAACTGCTTCCTGTTTAAAAGCTTTAAAAGCCCACCATCTTGAAATAGAACATTCTTGCTTTCTTGCTATTTTAACAAACGTTTCGTTGGGTCTTTGTTCACTGAATCCTAAAAGAAAAGTTAGGAAAATTATTCAACAGCAAAGAAAATGCATTTGCATTAATACATATCTGTCACTCTTAATTCTTGTTATTTACATCCAAAAAGAGTCATTACTAAGCATTTAATCTAAAACGAATAAACGTTGCCTGTGCCCTGCACTCCAAATGAATTTTGACACACGGACCTAGAAAGGCAATACAATAAAGAGGTGTCTACACTTTTATCATTTTGCTTATTTATTTGACCAGTTAATGGCATCGACAAGCAAACTTATTTATTGAATTAGCTAAAGCTGCAGGGAATAAGACTTTTTGTTAAAAACTGAAAAAAAAAAAAAAAACATCATAATTGAGTTCAGGGGAGGGGGGGGGGAAATGGTCTAAAACAGTGTTCCTGAGTTGCTGTGAATCACACTGGCAATCCTGTAATAGTAATTCACAGTCAGAGCTGTCGGGTCAGATTTGGATGGAGTTTTCAGACACATATGTCATAGACTACCACGGATACAGCACCGCCCTCACGCCTTAGGCAAAAATAAAAGACAGGCTGGAGAACAAACTGAATCGGATAAGAAAATGCACAGACCATAATAACAAAATACACTGTAACCAGAGATCGGATAGTAAAAACACACAGACAGAAAGCGACCAGACGTGTGCGTTTTGTTCACTTTGTGTTGTAGATAGTCAGCTAATGATAACCAGCTAGCTGGCTACACTTGGCCCCGTTTGGTGTACTGTCGGGCTGCACAAAGCGGAGCGTGAGTAAAGTTAGACTGCACCGCTGCAAACAGAGCTGTTGGATTTGAGTGCTTTCGCCTTCAACAAGAGCTTGCGTTTTCACTAGTGAGCTAATGTTAGCTTGCTAGCTCACTCTTTTGGCCTTTTAGTGACACAACTGCATCAGGAATCAGAACAGAGCTCACACAGCCAACAGACCGAGCTAGCCGGCTAAAGCACAAGGTGAGAGGTGGACAACAAAGTTTTTGAATACTGAGGAGACGACGACGGCAATGAAAACAAGTGAGTGACATGTTTTTTAGTCAAATTTTTGAACACCATCAGCAAATAGAATTAGGTTCTCAAAGGAATGTGTTGGCGAAAAAAGGAAATGTACACATTTTTAGACACAGATTTAGTGTCTGATGTTTGCTTCTTTAGATTTGCACAGGAGCTACGAGGCTAATGTAGCTAACAATTGATGGAAGACTATCCCACCCGAAATCTTTAAAAAAAATACATGCCCAAATCGTACTTGCTTCAAACCAGAGACTCTATAAGGAGAAGAGACAGTCCACTGGTTTAAAAACGAATGGGACAGTACATAACACTTAACATGACGGCTGTATTACATAAGTTTCACCCTTCAATAAAAAGAGCCAGTTGCCCTGTTGGTAAAGGCGTAAGCTGGAAAAAGCCTGGCCTCACACTAACACAAGCACATTCAGGGCACTTTTTAGGGCGACGGTCCTGACTGTTATTTGACAAATGTTACGCATCAAAGGCTAATACATCTCTAACTTCAATTTAAACCTCGACCTAAACAAATATGTGTGAGCTGTAATCAAAATAAACAGTAAAAGCCAGAATTACTAAACTTCAGAGCAACTAGCTACAGAGCCGAGCTGCAGAACAAATCCTAAATGGCTTCCTATAGGCCATATAGTGCACTACGCAGGGCATGGGAGGCTGGGGCCATGGGAGATGTTGTAAAACGTCACTGATGTAAACATGACCACCAAGTAGCCAATTTAGCACAGTAATAGGGTTGGCTTGGTTGGTTAGGGTAGGAAAATATTGTGTAAATCAAATTTTTGCCAAAACATTCCGTAGATGTGCTTGCTGGAAGTCCTAGTTCACGTCACTTCGTGTAAATGTTTGTGTTACTTGTTTTGTCAACAGCACCACAGTACGTGCGAGGCTGTCATATTCATTTTGGTCTGCAGACCCGCTAACAAGCTCTGCAGCCTCTGTGACGTCTTTCTAATCTATGTGTGTGAAGAGGCGTCAAATCCCAAAGGTCTCAACTCAAAACTAATCCACTTTCATGGTTTAGTTTCCCAACTTTTTTCACATGTAACCAGAGAGGAACGTTTTGTTGTCGAGGCGAGGCACAGAAGTCATCCAAATCACGTGGGATTGAGAACGGCTTGGGTTTTAATTGAAAACGCCTTCGCTCGTCAGTAAACACCAGAATTAACGTCTGTTCTTGTTTCTCCTGCCTCATGTTTACAAATCGTGTCTGCACTACGCCTGCAGAGAGCTGAGGCAAAACTTCAATTGAAACTTCCTCCTCATCTTGATTTTTGGAATCCGTGCAACATTTGGAGATTCTCAATTAATTTTCCTGTTCACGCTTAGAGCTCTAATCTGTGTAGAATGGAACGAGCCTGTTGGGGCAGAAAAAGTGAGGGGAGAAAAAAATCAATTAAAAGAGTGCTTTAGTGTGCAAGTTTAGAAGCTGCAGAGCCGGAAAGTGAAAATGCTATTAGCAGGGGAGAGAGAATGATAACGAGAGAGAGGTAGAGAATGACAGAGGTAGATGTCTTAGTACTATACCGGGCCTGAAGCACCTTTAATATTTACTTCCCAGACACAAACACAGATACACACACACACCTTATTAACCGAGCCCTAATGGGCTGATGCTGGATAAAACATGGTGACTCAGTGCTCCAGGACACACATTTATTTCAGTCTGAGTCCAGCCACAGGCTCCAAAGGGAACGGCTTCCCTTCAGCAGGCCCTGAGCTCTAGGCTTTGTAGTGTTTCCCCTCTCTTGTCTGCTTTAATTCCAACTTTCACACTCTCTCTATTAAGCCTAGCTGGGCCCTGGGGTCTGGCTGTGATGTGCCTGCTCCTATCTGTGGTTCTGCGTCGGGTCAGTGTTCTTCTCCCTGCGATTTGTTGGCATGTGTGTTTGGTTGAAGAAGTTGTTTATCAAAAAAAACTGGGCTTTTTTCCAGCATTCTGCTGCTGTGCTTTGTAACAAGGCTGTTCGCAGACCAATCAGGTGCTTTTGCATGTGGTGATAAGTTCATTAAGGGAGCAGTATCAGGGGATGCATACTTATTAGTGCTGACTGCCTATGGGGGGACAAGTGCGAACAGACACCTTCTATATCTCTCTCTCTCTGTGAATCACAGACACGGGACCCGATGTGCAGGGGAGGTGGCCGCTGCGGCCAACAACTCGCACTGCATCGTGGGTATCGCCTACAACGCCCGCATTGGAGGTATGCTATTTTCCCAAAAAACAAATTTGCCTTGCTTGCAATATTTTAATTACAAATGTCCGTTGTCATATTTGTTGAGCCAAATAAGTGTTTTGATCTTGAATAATCTTTTCCCCATGTTTCAAATCTGTATGCACATCTCAATAATGAGAGCTGATTCTGGATTAGTGTTTGATACATGTGCGCAGGCCATTGTCTTTAAGCAACTTTGGGAACACTTTACTTGGATAGTCTGCTTTTAGATAGTCTACAGTCAAGAAACCATCTATAGACTGTCAACAACCTTTCAGTTGATTGTCATAAACAACCTTATCAACATGTCAACAGAAGTTTGTCTTTTTCAACATTCAACACATTTACACATTTCCAATCAACTAAGTAAGCAAAAAAATATAAATACGGCCTCCATCAAGGAATCTGTCGAGTCTATATAGACTGTAGTGTATGTATCAACAACTGTTCTGTTGATTTATATATGCAGGTACTATGAGGTGTCAAACAACTATCAGTCGACATTCAACAAAATATCAACTGACAGTAATAGTTCAGTGACAGTTTAATTGACTAGTGGATAGTCAGGTGATCATTAAAAATGGATCGTCCAAATAAAGTGTTACAACTTTACTTTACTCACGACACGAAAATAAAGAACCTAGCCACAAATTAAAAAGGGTTATATAAAAATTGATTAGAAACTGATTCAATTATAGTCTGAAGATAAGTCTGCCTTCGTCATTTATGGTCGACAAAGACCGCACTCTTATTATGGTAGTGGATCGACATTCATGCGTTTGTAAACAATTTATCGTGTGAAAAGGCCGAGCTATTTTAATCAGAGAGCGGGCTCGGAATATGCCACCTGCCATCTGTGGCGGTTTTGTTCTCACTTGCAGCTGTGCTGAGAGACGGGTATAGTTGCTTATTGTTCTCGCAGGTGGCGGGCATGACACTTGCGAACCCGTCTTTAGTGTGCACTCCAATTAGCCGTCCTGCTAAATTCTGATGAAATTTCAGTGATCCATTGGTGAATGACTTGATTGGCAGGACTTCAAACACAGCTGTCATCTGAGTGACATCTGTTTTGTTAGTGTCTTAGACATACAGAGGCATCTAACCTCCTTTCCACCTTTGTTGGTTTATTAAAGAATGTGATTTGATTTGATTCTCTTTGTTCCAATAACAGTGGAACTCTGCGCCAGAAGGCATTGTTTAGAATCGATGAACATATATTACTGTCAGATCAGATGCGTACACCAGTGGCGTGCAGTCAGACCCTTCTAACCCTTCAGAGAAGGGGTAACAAAAAAAGGCGGATGAAAAAGACTGTATAAACATAGAATTCATTAATGAAGTAAAATCAAAAACATCAACCAATTCAAATAGGTTACTATAGGATGCATATCTGTTCGAGAGTGGAAAAGGGCTGTGGTACTAACCAATAAAAACAGCTTATTAGTATGGCTTCAGGGCCTTGCTGCTGTGTACGTGCCTACTCGCCGTAACGTAAGTCTATTACCAAAATGACAGGACATCCGACCAATCAAATTTATGATTTTCACTACGGGGGGCGGGCCTATAGCTGACTGCCCCTCCTCAGCGTTCTGAAGAAGGGGCTACGCTTTGTATGTAAAAATCTTAAACGTCACTGTCTATGCACATGCTGGCTTTTAAGCCGGGCTTCAGTCGGAAAAGGTTGACAAGCAGGCAGCGCTTGAGAAGTTTGCACAGTTTGCGCAGTTTTATGCGCTGAAAACTTTAAAAGAACAATCTGGACACGAAGGCCGCTGTTGCCACTGTTCAGTTAGTGCTGTTTCCGTTACTTTTCTCTCTCTCAGTATTAACTTAGTTTTGCCGTTGGATTCAAAATCAAACAAGCCGGCTCACGCAGCCTACAGTGCGTGAATATGGTTACCGAGCAACCACACCACGCTAATGATAGCAAAGTCACAAATAGACTTTAACTGGTGCTAACTAGGCTTCTGATGTGTATATCAGATCGTGACACTGCTCGCACTTAACGACGTCCGATTAAATTTTTTGACATGTCAGAAATCCGACAGCTCGATCGAACGCATTAATCGGGCATCGGTTACCCTCTCACACTGTGCGATTTAGCCGCGATCCAAAAATTTGTCGGCGACAGCAATATCGTGTCTAAATCGTGTCTAAATCGCATCAGTGTAAGCTCGGCTTAAGACGAACTATAGAAGTATGTCTGGCTTACAGAAGGTGTACCCGCTTTATGCACTGCACGCCACCGGATTACACTGACTTTGTGTCACAAAAGATCAATAAAAAAATACAAATAATTAAGGTCAAAAAGGCTGCACAAGATGCTTCTGAGTGTTCTGTCTCTTTATACTGTAACATATCTACAGGGATTAGCCAAAATAATCGAAACTCAGGTTGAAAACGTTGTCATAGGAAAACCATTGAAGTGAAAACCAAGTGTAAATTAGCAGCATACGTGTTGCTTGGAGCAGTATATCCAGTGTTGACAGGTGTGCGGTTTTCCTACAGAATTGGGCTACTTTTGAACTGCCGCAGATTATGGTTTGGACGATTTGCATACATTAGGTTAATTACTGTATATATCAAAACGTGCACTAGGGACCATGATTCCCTCTCATGTGTTCCCCCCTTGATCCTGTTCTTAACATTAGCTCTGTACGTTACTGTATGAATGTATTTGCGTCAATGAACGGTTCTACTCATAATCACAGGTATTCTTTATTTATGACAATAAATGCAATAATGCGAGACGATTTTAAGACCTTGGTGAAAGAACTGTTCAGGGAAACAGTTCAAATGTAACAGGTAAAAAGTGTTTTAATACTGCTTGTCCATTGGGCTGCTTTTGTCTCGTAGATCTGTCAACCCTTCTCATAGCACACACATCACAAACACGTACATTAATTTCCTCACATCTAACAAAGAAATTCAACTTGCACACTTTTTAAAGTCTCTATTACACCATATTACACCATAATATCTCTCAGATATTACCCTCTAACTAGCCGAACTGTCAGAAGATAATAGTGACCGATTCTCAGCCCAAAATGTGCATTCTTATGCTGCATTCATGATTTGGAACACTTTACTTGCCACCTCGGGGGAAATAATGTGACCTCAACTGTTTGAGGTAAAAAAAAAAAAAGACAGTCAGGGAAAGCTGCTTTTACACTTTACACACAAGAAGTCCATAAAGTCAGGCTTTATTTTGTATTATTTTGAACCACTATTTTTTATTCATTTACATTACAATATTGCAGTTTGTAATGGTCCTTTTTCAATTATCCAAGTATCCTCCTATATTTAGTGATCTTAAAGCATATCACATACAAATACACTCGAAAATCTGCTTAAAAAGCATAAAACACTGTCATTTCTTGGTCTTACTTTGCGTCTCGACTACCGCCATGTTGAAGGGAAGTGCAACTTGGAGAAGTCAGAGCTCTTGAGAAACTATGACTTTTCAAGTGGGAATTACACGTTAAAGGGCCATTCAAATGGATTTTTCCTACTCGAAAGTCGGAAAACTTCCCATTTCCCACTTAGTCATGAACGTCGCATTAGCTTCATATATTCATGATGAATCTTACATGCTCAAATTCTCTGGTTACTGAAGCCAAAATGTAAAACATTTAAAAGTGGAAGAAAGTAGTCGGATAAATACTGAGTCATCTTTTACTAATATCTGGACAGGTTTTTCCTATGAGAAAATCCTCACCCACACTGCATACTTCAAAACTGTTATCTTGTTTGTTTGGTTCATTTTTAACAAAAAATAATACAAAGCATTGAAGCTATTCAGAAACAGCATCCTAATTCATCATTAATATCCATCTATACAATGTTGTTGTCATTGTTTCACAGTTTTCACGATATAATATTTACAGATACAGTAGAAATGGAGGTATCTAAAAACAGACTATGACAGATTACTAAAACAAGTGATGCTCTCCATGCCATGTGTTTAATAGAGACATTAGCTGGCAGTGTGCTTACCGTGAGCCAGAATAAATTTTTTTGAAACTCGAGTCCTGTGCAGATGGCCCATCTAGCTAAAAGCTAAAAGTGTGCATTTACTGGAGGCCTTCGTGACTATCGGCTTACAAATGAATCAGTTTTTCCTCCTGAGGCCTAGGCGCAAAGAAGTGTCGAGATCCTGTTTACCTGGTGCTATTTTGAAAACAGCAAAATCAGTTTGCAGTGAAACGCAGCTTGTTAAGGGAAAAGGGACGTGAGAGAGACGCATTGATCCTCAGTCTTTCCGAGGAGGTGTTGAATGGAAAAAATGGAAAAACACCTTCATTACTTTTAAACTCTGATTTTGCACTTAGTGCTGGCACACACACACACACACACACACACACACATTCTTACTCTACTACATTCGCATACATGTATGCACATACACACCCACTCTATTCCACTACTCATGTATAAAGCCTCAAGTTAAGTTAAAATGGACCTTTTTCAGAGATATAGGTGTAGAGCCATAGCTTGCAGGCATAGATTTGATTTGGTGCTCTCTGCAGATTATCGCTTATTAGTGCACTCACTTTTCCCGTTCCAAGAGATTAAATAAAACTACTAACATCTGCTGCTGAACCCAGCGGAGGTTGGGTGGAGACACCTGCAGGGGCCCGGATGAGCTCATCTCACAGGCACACAAACTGCTCTGCAAATCTGTAATTGACTGAAATTGTTTTTGCAAAAACACTCTGCCCCATCTTACAGTAGTGAGCTCATAATTACTAATTATAACTTTCCCACTCTCCCTAGCACTCACTCTCTCTCTCTCTCTCTCTCTCTCTCTCTCTCTCTCTCTCTCTCTCTCTCTCTCCCTCTCTCTCTCTCTCTTTCTTTCTCTCTCCCT
>JAOUQW010000004.1:6366964-6393573 GCA_028565825.1 Olivaichthys viedmensis
AACGACATTTCATTTCAATGTATACGAGGTATATGGAGAAACGACAATAAAAACCTACTTGAACTTGAACTTGAACTCAAGCTGGGTTGATGGTTCAGATGCTCTCCTTCACGCAAACAAGTTGTTATGGCTAAACATATCAGTTCAAGAAGAGAAACACTTTGCCTGTATGAGGTTCTGGAACATTTAGTTCTTTCACAACTTGACAGTCAAAAACAGATTATTATGCACATACATAAGCCTGTTTAGACTGTAAATCATATTTTAAAGTGATCTTGAGGGGCTTAACTAAAAATTATCAGCACATTGTGCATCTCAGAGAATCTACTCAATCACAGATACTTGAAATTCTCGTGAAATAAATTTTTCAGATATTTCACTAACCCTGCCGAGGCGCGGAGTCTGTTCAACGCACCCGTGTTGTCGTTAGCCACGTCCAGAAGGTGGTTGTGTAGTACACTCTCTAACAAGATGTCAAGACTCCCCACAATATAGGCAGAGACCCTCCTGCATTCGTCGTTGACATCCCTGTGTGGAAAGGAGGGTACGGTCGAGCTGCATGGGTTCAGGAGGAATGACTTGAGTATACTTAACATTAGAGAGAGCTGGTGTCAGGTGGGAACGTTGATTGCAACGTCGTTTCTGTAGCAAATGATCCAGACGAATGGACAGATCAATCAGCTGATTGAGACTGGAAGCGTCAACATGGCAGGTAAGTTCAGTGACTACATCGGGGGCGTAATCCCCTCCGATAAGCGACGATGAGCGCTACCTCGTTCCAATTACAACTAGCTACAAGGGTACGAAATTCGAGGGCATAGTCTGCTGTTGATCTTGTTCCTTGTTGTAGATCTATGAGGATCTCACCTGAGATTCTTCCCTCAATAGAATGATCGAACACATTCTTAAACATACTGGTGAATAGCTCATAATTCCATGTAACCTCGCCTCCCTTGCTCCAGATAGCATTAGCCCAAGTTAGGACCCTCCCAGTTAGTAGGGAGATGATCAGAGCAATACGTGCTGAATCAGAACTATGAAGTTGATAGGTAAAGTACAAAGAACATTGTAGCAGAAAACCCTTACACCCGGAGGGGTTACTGTTATATTTCTCTGGTAAAAGTGGAATTTGGAAGGTGATGGAACTTTTGACAGTGATTTGAATTCATTCACTATTAGCATTTTTCCCAAAAAATTATACTCAAAATAATAGTAATAATCAAAATAATAATAATAGAGACATACAGAGACACACACACACACACACACTGGTTTCCCCCTCTGGGCTGCGTGCTGCTGCTGCTTGTGTCTCTCATCCAACAACCCCTCACTGTAACACAGAGGGGTAGAAAAAGCTTTCAGGTTAATGACACACAGGTGTAGACACTCTCTCATTACCCGCTCGCTCTCCATGGCTCCTCCCTCGTTCCACAGCCAGCGCTCAGCCACGCCTCCGCCACCACACAGAGATATTGAATGGATGATGCATGACTTGCTTACGTTATCAAACTCACGTTCAGTTTGTCTATGTTCTGTGTAGTTAGTCACCTGTATGGCTTTGGTTTGGTGGATGCTGAGGCCATGGTGGTAGAGGCCAAGAAATGGCGAAGCGTTCCACCTCAGCACACGTGCACCAAGATGTCAGATCGGAGAACCAGGTGAGGACAAATCCTTCCAAGTGAGTGTTAAAAAACACTTTCAGTCAGTGTTAAAAAATGTAGATCTTATGTTCCTGGAAGAAAGCTTTAACATGCAGGAATAATGGGCAGGACGCAAGTGCCTGGGATTGACATGTTTGGGGAAAAAAGCAGTAATCACTACTCAAAGCCAATAAAAAGGCCAGAGAGTTAACGAGAACAGAGTGTTAAGTATGGGGAAAAAATAGGGCCAGGACTTGGGTGTATGTGGCAAAAGTAATATAGTTTTAGCAGTTTTTGACTCTATTGCCTTGTTTTACAAGTAAAAAAAAAAAAAAAGAGAGCTCAAAGGAAGCCTTCAACTCACATTGCTTGTTCAAAACATATAGAAGAGCATTCTAACATGATCTGAAGCTGCTGTAAGAGATCGGGCCCTGACGGATCATTCTTTCCATGTAGCTGTTTTAATTAATCAGTATATGATTGATGATTTTGTGATGATTTAGAATCAGTATTGACTTTAGGGTTTCACTATATGTGTGAATTACATACTGTATGTGTAAGCGATCTACATTCCTCACTGCTATATATAAAGGGTATGGAAAAACAGATGCTGGATGTTTAAATTAAGTCAATTCAAGGTCCAGAATAAGCTGAGATTGAAATATAGCAAGGAAAAAAAGCAAAGACAGAAAAACTGGTACATAAAAGTACATTAAAAAAAATCTAGTTGAATAAAAGAGACTTGTACATGACATGAGGACATTTGTACATGACGTATCTTATCTACATACGGTATGATGTTAATAAATAATTGAACACGGTGCTCCGCAGGGGGGCAGGGGTCCTTGATCACTTTTGAGGGTTAGACAACACAGGTTGTGGAAAGAACAAGACAATCGGCCTTACTTATTAAAATTGTGTAGTATCGAGGGCAGGTTCGAGCGCCCAGAATGATCTGCGTCTGACTCATGAAACTGTCGTACAACATCAATATACTGTAGCAGTGATTTGAGCGCAATATATATGAATGGACGCAAGCTCCCATCCCCTAGTCCTTTATTTGCGTGTCATATGCATATGAGCCACCCCAATTTACCGTCATATACATCTAATTTACATGAATCATGCCCTTATTTATGCAGGTGTTGCGATAGTGAGCCAATGAAAGGAAAGCATTCAGCAGGCTATAGTCATCCAAGATCCAATGAAAGAAGTAAATCGAGAGGGGAGAAAATTTATTTCAGTGAAGCTGAGTTAGAGGTGCTTGTGTCCGAGGTTGCTGCAAATAAAAAATGGTTTTTGGAAATGTCAAAAGTGGTATAAAAGGTGAGCACAAAATAAAAACTCTTTAAATAACATCAACTGTTAACACTGTCAGGCTCGGGCCAGATGGGATGCAGTTGCAGGCAATGGGCGAGAATGCACAAGCCCAATAGCAGAATAGGACGAGGCAGAATCGGGGTCGGAGGACAGGTCGTGAGGTCGGGCGATCCGCAAACAGGGTATCAAAGGCTCAGGCAAAATCGGAAGTCCAGTAGTACGGTCCAGGGTCATACACGGGAAGTCCGTCAGCGTATCGCCTGATGAATTGTCCAAGTACATGGGCTCAAAACTGAACAACTTCTGTGTGTTTGGACTGGTGTTTGTATAGGGAGTGATTGGGATCAGGTATGTGTGATCAAAAGTCAGGTGAGTGGGAATGAAAAAGTAGCTCAGGTGACATGTCATGTGATCCGGGAGTGAGTGGTAGATTCTGGGAAGCGTAGTTCTGGCTGACTCTTGCTGATGTGACAAACAGTTTCAGTGGACGAAATGATGGTGCAAGAAGTTTGTCTTTTGCAGTCCTTTCTTTTTTTACTAAAATGAATGGTATCATGTAGGCATATAGACAATTATGGAAGTGTGCTCTGTTTATCTTATAAAGCTGTTTAAGGCCAAAATGAGGTAAAATTTTTATTTTACTTCACCTACAGGTAGTTTAGTGTATTCCATTTATAGATTATTACTTATTTTAGAACTCGGATTCTCAGATTTTATTAAAGCTTTATTTATAAGAATAGGTGAGCCAGATTTCCGTCCTGAACCCCCAGCTGGTGCAGCGTGCTTAAATTTGCTGAAGAGATGCCACCTAGTCCCAAGCCTCGCAAAAGGTCCCGCACGGTTCTGACCGGTGCTCGAAGGAATGTGCTAAAAGGCTATAACAGAACATGACTGAAATACACAAATGCTCAATTCAAATAAACAATATGTTGAAAGAAATGAATTAAACATGGGAAAAACAGACTACCAAATGAATAAAATTGCGTCTGGTGTGTTTTGTTGATATGAAATTATGTAATAACCTTAAAAACGTGAAATGATATCCAAGACTCTGATAGCCCGGGGGTGTGGTTTGCATGCCCACGGCTTTACATCCAGGTTCTTAACCCAATGTCGCGCTTCACAGTGCCTCTTATACGCAAATGCGCCTATTACTCAATTGAAGCTAATAAGCTACTGAGCTAATACGATCCCCTTCTGCACATTCCCGTGTGCGCAATTGTGGTTATCAATGTTAATGACATTTTTTTAACTTGTACTACTCTACGAATTACTCAATGACTTGATATAATTATTCATAATATTGATATTGATTTCGATTATGCAAATTAACCATTTTTCCGTTTGTTAAAAGATTACAATATTAATATCACTCCGATCAGACGTGACTTTGAATAAGGAATAAGGAAACTGTCTATGGAATTTGCGTACGATTGTTTTGCGATTTTTTTCAGATTTGACCATACGCAACTTTGATGAATAAGAGCCAATGTGTCTATGAAAATATACAGAGCTCTGACACATGCTGGAACTCCAAAGAGAAATGCAGTGCTCTCAGACCAAGGGATGGACCAGTAGTTAATACTTTTTGTAATATCACTCTTTTAGTTTTCTTCATTTTCCCTTTTCTACTCTATTTTTTGAAGTGCATCTTTTGACCATCATCATACGAAGGCATCTGGCATTTTCTAACTAATTTACCATTTACTTTTTGGAATTACTCAAGAATGTATACACTGCTGTGAAGACAAAAGTGAGCCAATGCTTTTTAATGGTGGGTGTTTCCATTACATTGTCGACCCCCCTGTTGGCCCACTGCAGAATTTTGACACAAGCCAGAATGTATCATGATACAGACTAATGTGAGGCAATCCCAAAAACATTTGACCAAAGCACGCTCGGTGTAAGAACACACACAAGCAATGAAGACAAGAAAAACTATTTGACAGGGAACAATGGATTTTCCTTACAGTCTGGGTATGAAAGGCCTGACTGCGTCCAGCTAAATTCCAGTTTTCACCCTGTCCATTTACCCGCACTTAGGCAGGATTTGTCTGCTTGTTATTTGGGTCAAAGATCAATGTGTTGAAACAAAAGCATTGCAATGTCATTAGGAAGCCCTGTTATCTGTGAACAGTTGTAAACAGAATGAATTGGTCATGTCGGGGCATCTGATGTGTCCAGATCAGGCACCCCGATACTGTTATGTTGCTTGTTAACCTGTTATTGTGTCACTTGATGGAATCGCTGGAATCGCAGCTCTGTGTTGTGAAATTACATAGGCAATGAATGGTTGCTTGTCGCTTTGTTGCTTGCTAGTGTGAATGCAGGGTTAGATATGAATCAGTGACTAGTGACAAGGGTGTATTAGAAAGCTACTTAAAAACTACACAGGTAGGACTATTAAGTCTGCACAAATTGTTATATTAATATTGGGGCACATAGAAACCCCAAGCTCACCACAAGACAGTCATTTTGGCAAGCCAAAGTCAAAGTTTAGCAATCGATGCGCCTGTTGGTTGTACGAGATGTTTATTGTGGGGGGTGGCAAAAGTGCAAATGCAAACAACAAAAACAAAACGGGGGTTAGAATCCAGTGCTGTTATCTTTTGCATGCCCCCATTTGTGTCTCTTAATAGTCTCTCATCTGTAAAAGCAATAACTGCACTTAATTGAAGCGTTTTCATTTTCATTTATTCTGGGCACAACGCTTTTATCTTTTCTCAGAGCTGCTCAGACGTCGGAGAAGAAGCAACAGTGCTGCTACAAGTCACTGTGCTACCTGTTACCCGACAGATATGGGGCTTTCAAAGATAAGTTTATATGTTGACCCCGGCGTGTCGGGTGGGGAAAAGAGGACGAGGGAGACAGGCTTAAATAAATCGGAGGTGTTTTATTTTTATCTCCCTTTTCAGCGCCGCGCAAATCAAAACCAACGGAAAATAAATCAAAGGCCACGGCTTCCGCTTCGTGTTCTCTTGCATTCATTAGTTCGCTCCTTCAGCTCTGTCTCTCTGGCTTCCCGGGTGCCTACTGAGAGAAGAACAGGCATATAATTAGGCAGTCGGACATTACCCACAGGTGAAACCACTCACTCGTTACCTGTTACCTGTTTCTCCTCGTTCCGTTTGCAGCTGGCGCCCTACACCCCCCGCTGCCACACCCTTGTCTATTTAAAGTTTGATCAAATATGATAAAACATCATGCTGCAACATACAGAAGGTGGTTAGGATGACGAGTGGTAAGCTATTAGTACTATCACATATTACTGCGTGCTGTTTATTCCCCCCCCCCAAGAACTTTCTGCTGTTCTGAAAAAAATATGACCGTTTGCCAAGCACTTGACAAAGCAAAAAACAGACGTTACAATGTCTGCCAACAACAGCCCAGATTGTATAGTACCTTTTTGCCAGGTGGCAGTGGGGTAGAGATAGGGAGATGGGTGGAAGGGATCATCCATGATGCAGGATACAGATACAGAAAGGAGTTGGTGCCCCTATAGGACCCACAGTATATATGTTTCAGGGGTGGACAAATCACAAGCCCGAGCACCCTGGACAAGGAGATTATGCGTCCGGGCTATCAGTTTCTTATTTGTCATTGGGCAGCAGACAGATAACTGATATATCAATGACCAAATTTTTTTTTCTCTCCCGTCTATCAAACAAAACAAAAAAACACCTGCTCCCTTTTGCTACTAAACAATTTTTTTCAGTTGATATATATTATACATAGCGCGCCTCAATAGGTCTGTATATTTCTTGACAGCAGTCCCTCACCCTCTGCCGCACTACAGACATCAACCGAAGATGCAACGTGAGAGCTGTTTGTATTAGTCAGATAAATTATATTAAGATATAAAGTTAGTTTGTATCAATGCACTTAAACGAGCAAACAAGCTTGTAATACATTTGGGTTAAATTATGTTAGGCACCATTTTTAGTCTAATTAAGCTAACTTATTTTCTTGCTAATGTGCAGGATGTCCTCGCTTTTAAGATAAGGATAATATCGTGACTTTTAAGTCAGCTAAATAAACTGAAATGTCTTTTCATTTGAGTGTGGTATTAACTGTAGAGTTTCTTGGCAACTAGAACCTGTAACTGGGCATTCACTTCACAGTAGATAGTCTGATGAATGAGAGGCAAACCGCATCCAGAGGAGTTATCCTGTGGTAATACATGTAATATGAAGCGTATTTGCTGTTTTTTATTTGACCCCGTTTGATACATTTGTTTAGTTGTGTGCGTTCGTGTGTTGGTATGTTGGTCTCCTCTTGCGGTTTAGGTTCTTTCCTAGTACATCCGCCCATGTTGTGAACTGAATCAATTATTGAAAAAAAATTGTGGCCACTATTGACTGTGTTTTGACCCCGTGTCTGAGTCAATTTCTGACAATAGCCACACTGCCTGTCAGTGGAACATTTGATGAACAAAACCCTTTTTTTGTTTTGTGGTGCTGTATTTGATTTAAACATCTAAAGGCCTTGAGGAGTGAGTCTAGCCTACATGCTGTATGTTTGTGGATACACACTCTTTTTTACTACAGTTTCAAACTTAAATTTGCCTCTCCCCACTTCAGACTTTGAATGTACATATATAAACCTATGTAGACCCATCTTTTTCCTTAATGCCTTGAAAAAGCTCTCTGTTCCTCAGTCAGTCAATATCAGTCAGTGGCTGATTGATATTCTTTTCACGGTGGTCCTACTTTAAGAGCTTTTTCTTTTCACTTGTACTTCTGGAATCACTTTTTCAGGTTCGTTATGCCATAGGCTTTTAAAGTTGCTATATATGGGTATATTTCTCATTCATTTCAGCATATTGTGATTGAGGACAATGTGTGAAATTGTGTAAAATTGTGGATCGCTACGATACTTTGCTGGAACCATATTTCTGATTTGGGATGGAAGCTGTGCCCAAGCGGGCACTGGAAGATTTTTGCTAATATTTACATTGGCTCCTTTTGGAATTAAGGTGGCTTAAACTTTGATTGGATTAAACTTTGCTTAACCTTTGTGTATTAGGCTATTGATTACATTTTGGTGATGAGACACTAATGAAAGGTTTACTTTGACTTTTAGGCCTGAGACTGGATCTCTTTTCTTGACCGTTTCTGTTTTTGTGAATTCTGAGGCGTCTGACAGTGTCAGTGTATATTTTTTACATCTAAACTCCACTACCTTCAACAAAACAGTCGCTTTCATTTTAATGCCACAACCAGCTGGCACCAAAATCATCCCTATTTTGTAAAATCACCTTAATTTGTAATAACTTTAAACTGCAGTCTGTCCTAGTAACACCTGTAGAAAAATGAAAAACTTCCTTATTTTCCTACACCTCTTTCAACACAGCTTTAAATCTGTTGGTGCGGTTTCTGCTACCACCAGTATTGATCGACGTTTGGGCTTTTATTTATAGTGGTGGAATGGTTAGCTAGGGGCAGATGGGCACGGCCGGGAGCTCATCTCCGGTCACGCTTTGAATCTCATTAGGCCGGAGCAGCCACCTATCGATTTTCCGTTGGCTACCTTCAGTCCTGTGAAAAATCGAATGTCTCCATGTCATAAGTGAAAGGGGGTTTATTGGATAACGTTCATGATTTGTTTGTCTTCCTTGTATGTACTGTATATCATGGCCGCATTTGTACAAATAATACCAGCTTAGAATGTAATATTTTAGTGCTTTTAGCATTGTATATTTGGTTTAATTCCTTAAACCCAGTTTGACGAACAGTTTCAAAAGGTTTCCTTTTGATTAATTAATTTAGTAAAGAATAAGGTTATTGTAACTAGTCTAAGAGGGTTTTAAGTAGAATGCATGGAATTTTAAAAGTGAAGTGTCCTAAACACATTCATCACAAGCTCCTCACATTAACTATTAAACTAAACTTATGATGCGATCAAACTGAGGAAACGATATGACCTTTTGCTGCCTTGTTGCTTGCTCGGTAGTGCTTAAGTGGCTTGGTACAAGCATTTCTATTGGAGTCAAGCGACAAGCCTCTGTTTCAAACCACATTCGTGCTGTTACTTTATAGAGGAGTCTGTGTATTTAGAATGACCACCCACTGAGATCTGGATGATGCCTTCATCTGAATTGTGTTTTGATTGACTCACTTTGCTGCCATCTGTCCTCTGCTATTCATCAACACGGTCATAAAAGTGTTTTGTTCTCATTTGTGATGTAAAGCCATTAAAGCGATGCTGCTCACAGAAAACAACAGTGTAGCCTCAAACGAGTCCCAAACTGACCAAATAGATGAGCACAACTGGAACTTAAGAAGCCATGCAATACACCCAAGCAGAGATGCGAATGGAGGTTTATGTTGTTTTTAAAAAAATAACTTTTCAGCTCTAATTAGCTCATGTTACTGGTCCTCTTTGTTTTTCTTTGCTAATAATTACTATTTGTTTCTTATGTATGTCACGGATGCGTAGCAACGGAGACAGGACACAAGCGCGAAGCCGCTCTGAACATTCAACATGTTTATTTTAACTATGGAAACGGGTTTACACACACAAAACAATACACGCCACGACAGGCGTGGTGAACACACAAAACGGAAGACAACACAGGACGGAAACAAGCGGGTATTTAAACATTTAGAAATCAAGGGGAGACAGACGAGGAACAGCTGGGAACATTTAACATAACTCACGTGACAGGAACAACTAAACATAAACAGAAACGCGTGGACGCTACAGCCGGGCGCGGGACAATGTAGAGAGGTAAACTTTACTTAGTAAAGGAAACTATCCTCTCTTTAATCTTGTGTTCTGGTGATTTTGATCTGAATGTTTAGTTTTAATAGTACAATACCTGCTTTCAGTCTGCAGTACTTTAGTCATTGGAAAGGAACAGATATGAATATAACTCATCAGCCATGCGTTGTCCTGAAAATCAGAATCAGAATCAGACTCTGAAATGTTATTTGGCAAATACAGTAAGTGCCAGTAATTTCTTTTGGTGCAGGTGACGACATACAGTACTGTGCAAAAGTCTTAGGCACATGTAAAAAAAAATTCTGTAAAGCGAAAATGCTTTTAAAAATAATGAAATTAAAATGAATATAAAAATACTATTAAGAGCAGTAAACAGTAAAAAAACTGAAAAAAAAAGAAAAAGTTTTGGTGTGATCAGCCTTTGCCTTTAAAACCGCAATTCTCTTAGGTACACTGTCGTGTAGTTTTATAAGGAAATCGGCTGGTAGGTTGTTCCAAGAATCTTGGAGAACTCGCCACAGTTTTTCTGCAGATTTTGGGTCTCACTGGCTTATTCCAATATAAATACAGCAGTAAGAATTTGACAAGTTTGTTATGTACAGTAAAAGAAAGTTCTGTGGTTAGAATTAACTATATACAGTAAGCATACAATTTTATACAATGTATGTACAGTGCATTATAAATGTAAGCAGTAGCAGTGATATGTACAGAAAACCAAGAGGAGCTGCCCATTTCAGGAGTGTCTCTGCCCCACTGCAGGTACATCCGGCCGGAGCAAAATCTGAACGTCACTATGAGTAGCACGGGCTGCAGCGGGCAGCCGGAGCAGCATGTGGCCTTCCTGGAGCACGTCGTGGTGCGCATGCTCATCGTTCACCCACGCAGGGGAGACCTGGAGATCAGCCTCATTTCACCATCAGGAACGCGTTCCCAGCTCCTGGCCAAAAGGTGTGGACATGAGTCATACATACACACGTTAGCTAGCCAATTATGCCAAATATACAGTGTTGGGGCATTCGAACATGTAGAAATTTGGAGGCTATTTCTGATGATATGCTTTTGCAACTTCTCCCTAACAAATCCAGAGCTACAAAATACTGTGCTCAATATGTCCTAAATTATGACAAAGCAAGGTCACATATCGTCGCTGTCCAATGAAAAACGTGTATCTCCAAAATTCACATTGTTTATGGAACACGAAAAAACACTTTTTCATATCATTAATCATACACGATAGATCCGAAATTCACGGTGTGATTTGTCAGCTTTTCATCGGTCGTTTAGATGTTAACTGCTGTGGGGTAGATGGAGGTTTTTGCCCACATTCCATGTATGATAAAAAGTTTTTAAAAAACGCAAAAAGTGGAGATACACGTTTTTCATTGGACAGCTACGATGTGCTATGCAGCACTTTTGCTCTGTGGGTCGTTGTCATGGCTTTGACTCACTCTCCCTCTCTCCCACACTCTCCGATTCTTTACCCTAGAATCAGTATATTTAGGGAATGTCTGTACTGGCTTAGGGAGTATGATCTGGCTGCTGTAAATCCTGTTAGATGTATCTCTCTAACTCATACACACTTCCCTCGCTTTCTTCTGATGCTCCCGGCATCTTTTGACTTGGTATTCTCTTCAGATCTCACCGGATACAGTTATGAGCTTTGAGGGACACTTAATTGGTGTTCTGTCAGTCCATCATGACTAAAACACAAACTCCCCCTCTTCATCTGTCACTCGCACTCTATTTTGAGTTTGTTGTTGGATCCTTTTCCTTCTTTGTGTATGAGGGTAAATCTGCTGGCTCGTACGTTGAAATACTAGTGCCTAAAGGAATGAAAAATGCTGCTCTGTCTTTGTCCTTCCATTGGTGTAAATGATGCTAGTCACCTCCAAACGGCTGCCTCAGTATCTGCTTTCCTGATATCTCCTTGCTAAGCTTTTTTGTTGTGACACTTCCACTCATTATTTACTGCACAGGAACGGGGAGACCTGTCGAATTCCGTCCTCAGCGCAATTACCTCCCCCAAAGAGCTCACTTTAGCAATAACAAACGTGGCGAGAGCTGACAGGCTAATGGTGCTCCCTGCGATTTGTGTGTATTTATTATTGTCCTTTGATCGTTCTTTTGGCCATTCTCTTGCCCCAGGGCATGGCTTGATGCTCCTACATGCAGCCCAGAGCATTTTTTATGTGACAGTTTTAATTAGCATTAGGTTTGGGGTGCCTTGCATAGGTCCTGCTGAGTCTCATCTTTTTCGCTCCCATTTCCAGCTAAGATTTACGAACTCTCATTCTGTCATAGGGACCTATAGAGAAGAAGTTTTCCTAAGTAGTTTATGTAATCTGTGTGTTTGTGTGTGAGCTGCACATACAAAGCCAAAAAGAATGACTCGTGAACAGCTCATTTGTGAGCGTTCTGTAGAGCCAGTTTTAGAAACTGCAGGCCTTTTTCAAACTAGTGATTAGACCCAGTGTAAAACCAGAAATGGTTCTTTTTGATGCAAGTGCACTGCAACCCCAGAAGCACCACAAAGCTTTGCATCTCATCTGCAATATATTTAGTGGGGGTGATGAACACAAAGCTTATGTAAGATCTTGCATGGTGAATAGATGCAGAGGGTGAAAATGAATGATTTGTGTATGTTAGTAAAGCACATTAGTGCTAGTTTTGCACAGCAGTGCGCCGGTCTGAGTACAAAACAGGGTTATTGTGCTGGAAACAACTTACTTTTGTTCTTACTGGTGTCACCTCTTCTTTTTCAGGGGCAGATTTAGTGAATGCTTCAATCAGAAATGCTGATGTGCTAACAATGAATGAAAGCTAGGCAGACCAGTTAGCATGATCTCATTTGTACGTTCAGTTTCACTTTCTGCCTTTCTGCATTACGTGGTGAAGCAATATGTCACATAGGCATGTCCAGCTGACACTGATGCCGTAATCCTTATCCAATCCGAATATTTTTCTTAAACCAGGTATACACTGTCCAATTTTTTAAAATCTTGTTCTTCTTTGGGGACAATTCACACTGCTCGTTTGAATTGCCCGTGGTGTACGGCCAAAGCCTGTGATTTTATATCATCATACTGTACAAAAATAATTCCTCTGACTGACTTGCCAAGACCTGAGTGCTGAGGACAGTTCTGTGTATTGAAAACGTCCAATAGTTAAATATTTTGAAAGCCTTTTTTTGTATGTTCTCTCAGTCTTAGTGAATCTGCCAGGGTGAGCGCATAATGCGTGCTGCTCACCCGTGAGATGTCATTACTCACACTCAGCTCGGGTTATACATGCAGTGGCTATCTCCTGCCAACATTTTTCTCATTCCTGCCGGTCATGGTAGGATGATCAGGAAATATCATACAGGCACATATGTTGTTGCCACAGCTTCACCAACCTGGCCTCTATGCATTCTGTTAATGTTATTATTGTTGCCATTCGCATATGCACGAGGTAGTTTTGGAAAAACGGTTAATGACTTTGTGCCACTGAAAGAATTGATCCAATTGTCTGACAGCTCCATCAGAGATTGTCTGGGCAGTTAAATGGGCCATCATAGTCACCTTGTGAGATTCTAAACAGAGCAAAGGTCTTTCTCGGCGAAGTCTGTTAGTAGGTACATCCACCATGGGAATGTGATTGCAATATCAATACAGATGACGTACAAAAACCATTGTGATTCACTTTTGCGCCTTAGTTTTCCTGTTTTGCCAGAATGCATTTGTTGCCTTGGTGCTCAAACCTATGATTATTAGGTTTGGGAGCCACTTTCAGACAGGAAAACATCAATCTACATTTCATTCCTTCAATGTTAAGCTGTTCTGTATGTGGTTTCCTTCTCTTTTCTAATCACCCTCCTCTCCGGCTGCCTCGCAGGTTGTTCGATAACTCGAACGAGGGCTTCAGGAACTGGGAGTTCATGACGGTGCACTGCTGGGGAGAGAAGGCGGAAGGCACGTGGACCCTGGAGATATCCGACTCGCCGTCACAGCTCCGCAACCTCGAGGTTCTAGGTAAGGACTTTTAAGGATTTGAGGTCTATCATGGGACAGTGTTGAGAAACTGTTGAGAGAGGTGTGTTTCTGGACCCCTCCAAATCTCTTTATTTTGCCTCCTTTAACCAGCGTTATGGGAGAAGCTTTTTCCTTAGTGAATTCTAAGCCACTGCGGCCGAGTGCTTTTCCTGTCACGGCCTTTTAGTCGCTGTGATACATTTGAAAATGTAGCTTTAAAAACATTCAGATCAAGTGAAGAACCAGTGAAGCTCTTTTGTCCTATCCACAAGACATATGTTAAATGCAGTTTTGATCATACGATTCAATATTCCATTTTTTTTGTGATCAACATTTTATTGGATTTTACAAACCAATATCAGTATCAGAATACACATACAAGTAGGCAAAGGAGGTGATTTTTTTTACACAGAGCAGTTTAGCTGAACTATGTACAATCTGTCGGGGTATACATATTAAAAACAATTGTTTCAATATTATACTTGTGATTCTGGTGGGATATCGCTACAAAATTTTACAGGACTGTACTAGGCCAAGTTGTGTCCCTCAGGAGTCACATGATACATTATGCAACAGATGAAAATAAAACTGATTTTCCTGCAATACTTTACTTCCATCTCCTTCTATACTGGTTGATGTCTTAGAAAATCAATAATGGTTTCACATGCCCGATTCAAAGCTTGAATTGTTGTAATTTTTGCACCGTTAATTAAAGCAGTTCATTAAATCAAGACGGGCAATGTCTATATAATAGGATAGCCATACATGTTTTGAACTTTTTGGAGAAAACCATGAACACACCATAGTTTTCTTTGCTGCTGTTAATCCTGAAAAAATAACTTTCCTTTGGGATAATTGTAATGAAATTGTAGAATCATTATTAAGGAGGAGTGAACATGGATTGGCCTCAACTGTTACACCCAGTATATGTGTCAGGATTTTAGAGACATGTGTCCAAAAATTAGAAACTGGACTGGATATTCCCAAAATACATGCATGTAGGTACCCACCTCTCTGGTATGACATCTATCACATACAGGTGTGGGTATGATCTTCATAATATACTGTTTTAGAGGTGTACAATATATTTTGTTATATAATATATATTCATTTGTAATTTATCAATTGATGAGCTGGGTTTTTTGAGGTGTCAAATGTATTTTCCTAAATTGTGTCCCAGTCAAGCTCAAAACCCAATTTTCCCCTTACCTGGGTAATAGTAAGAGCATTACAGGTGGCATTAATTAAGAAGTTGTAAATGATAGAAACCCTGCAAGTTGCTTTCTTTTGCGGGTCGATCCAATCTAACATGGGGTGAGAAGTCACTGTTCCACTCCAAGGGACCCCATAAGCTTTTAGTGAGGATCGAAGCTGTAAATACAGAAACCATGAGAATTCAGGAAGAGCATAAAGCTGTTCGAGATCCGATAATGTCCTAAGCTACTTGTCGTCATATATGTATTTCAATACGTTAACCCCTCTATCTGCCCATGGTGTATAGTTGAAAGGTTTCATACCTTTAAGTAGATAATAGTTGTTCGAAATGGTGGACTGCTTGCAGAATTTTAGCTGATCATTTATCTGCCTTTCTGCAAGTTGCCATGCGTGCAATCAGTTAGCAATTATTGGACCGAATTTTCTATACGCCATTTTCAATTTGACTCCTGAGAAAATAATGTCTCGTAACCTATGGGGAATAACTAGAGATTCTTCTATTAATCTCCAGGGTGTAGCATGATGGTTCTGTGTATCTATCCAGGTACTTAGGGGTTTGATTTGAAAAGAAAGATGATATAATTTAAAATCAGGTAATGATAAACCACCTAAAGACCGCACTAAAGTGGATTTTTATTATTCCAGATCAGATATTATTCCAGATCAGGTTAACGTCTGCAATTCCTTCAAGTAGTCTTTTCGGGGCGAGATAGGAAGTATTAAGAACATAAAATGTAGGCGTCCAAGAATATCCATTTTAATTATTGCTATTCTTCCTTCGAATGACAGCTTTAAGGATGACCATCTCTGCAAATGTGATTGCAGATTATTCTTAAGTTTGATATAATTACGATTCAATATGACTTTAAAGAACCTTAAATATTGACTATCTATACCTCCATCTCAGGTTGGGAAGCACAGAAAGAACAATTAATTTTTTTTAAATTCTAGTCTGCCCACAGATCCATACTTTCCATCTCTCAGCTAAGTCTCACTTTACTGGCACCTTTCTGTCTCTGATGATCTATCGGATTGCTTTTACTGAAGCTGAAGGAATTTAGTGTGTTTTTGATTTTCCTTATCATGCCTCTTATCATCTCTTCCTCCCACCCCCCTGGTATTTCCTTATCCCTGTCTCACTCACTCTCTGTATACCTTTATCACACTCTCAGGTAAGCTGAAGGAATGGACTCTGATTCTCTATGGCACAGCGGAGCACCCCTACCAGTCTCACGGTTCTCAGCACTCTCGCTCCCGGATGCTGGAAATTCCCAGCATCAAGAGTCCTGAGCCTTCACCCAACACGCCCCCCCAACACGAGGACGAGGAAGAGGAGGAGTACAATGGTACAAATAAGGCCCCGTCTACACGTATACAAATATTTTCAAAAACGTAGTTTCTTCTTTGCGTTTTGGCCTCCTGTCCTCACGAAAATAGCGTTTTGGGTCACTGAAAACTAAGCTTTTCGAAAACGCCCTCAAAGGTGGAGAAATTTTAAAACTCTGTTTTCACCCGGTTTTTCTTGTGGACGGGAAAAACGTACGTTTTCGAAAACGCTGCGTCAACCAGCGCATACACCCCTTGCGGTTTTTGCATATGTTATGAATGTGCTAGGGCTCCGTTTATCATGGCTGCTGACCAGGTTGTTGTTACTTTTGTGGTCTGTAATTTCTTATTTAATTTCGGGTTTACAATTTAATTTCGCTTTGTTTTATTATAACCCCCTCGTGCGGAGGCGCCAGAATATGATACGCACTGTACTGCTCCTGAATCCACCGCTCTGGCGGGGCAAACAGATTTTGGGTAAGACCTGGTCGAACTAGCAGCTGGTGGGGCGATTTTCAATCGGAGATGGTTGTGGCTGAAGAATGGAGCGAGAATTTTAGAATGTCTTTGAGTGAACTTCTATGCCCTTGCGTTTTCGCGTAGAGGGAGATATTTTCGAAAATGCTCTTTGTGTGGAATGGATTTTATTTTAAAACGGAGGGGAAAAAACTATGCTTTCAAAAATATCCGTATACGTGTGGACTCTCGGTTGGAAGTCTCAGTTCATCAAATAGTAACTTGTGAATGACTGACAGGTTCTTTGACTCCAGGAAGGATGTGGTTTCTTGTGATTAACATAACAATGATGGAACGCCCAGAAATTATTTGTAGTTAGATTAATCATACTAACCCTAATATGACCTTTTTTGGACATTTTTGTCCGGTTTTGTCCAGATAATCATAAAACACTACTCCTGCTTAGACGTCAACCTGATTATGCCACCTTGTGTTTGAAATTTCTTTTCCACTGATTTGAGAGTTATCCGAGTGTTGCCAATTCTTACAACAGTTAACACGTACGTTAGGGGGAAGAGATGCTACTTTCATCAGTGAGTACATGATGTAAGCTTTAGATTTACTTGTCTGAAATAATCTAATAACTGCAAAATAATCAGATTTTGGCAATAATTCATCCAACACATTTACAAAGCGACGGGCGAAGTCCGTTTGCGATACAAAGCCATGAGTGGTCGGCTGCGGCAATCAACACGGCGACAGGGCAACAAGTGGCATTTGTATTAAGATGATGTGGTAAAGCAACAAATCCAAATGACTGGCTCTAGTTCTATGGCACGGGTGGTCCGATGCCCCCCAAATTCTCTGCTCTCACAACTGAAGAACTTCGAAGAACTTCTAACCATAGTTTCAACCTTTCATAGCTTTTATCACAATATTAAAATACGGTTTAAACAAATGTAACACAGCGATGTGTATAAATTGTACTGTATAGAATTTGACTACTACTATTTCTTATCAGAACACTCTTGTCCATCACATTTCTGCAATTTAACTCTGTTCTGTGCTGTGGGTTTCAGGGCCGTGCCATCATGAGTGTGGTGATCAGGGCTGTGATGGCCCAGATGCTGATCACTGCTTAAACTGCATCCACTTCAGCCTGGGCAGCCTGAAGACTGGGAGGTAAAACACATCAAATGACTCCCTTAAAGTCAATTTACTCTTGACTTTAAGACTATAGCTTAACTATGGAAATTTGCAACTTTAAAAAAGACTATCATGGTATCACTTTCATCTTAGACACATGGTGAGACTTATGTTACACTTCATAATGCGTAGACGTTGACTAATGCCTTTGTGTTTTTGTTTTTTTTCTCACTTGGCGCACTTGCTGACAGACAAAATAGATGACTGATAGACTACAGTCTATTCATGATCCAACACCCAGAGTGTGTTGTGAACCTACGTCTCAGAATTATTATTGACTTCCTAAGCGACTTGTTAAAAATCTGTTTGCCTTAAAAGCTCTCAATGGAGTTTCTTGACAGTCATGATTTAAGACCACAAAGTGAGTGTTTGCTCAATATTCCCACAAATACAAAGCAACGGAGAAGCTGCTTTTTTTTTTCTTTTTCTTTTTATCAGACAACGCTCTCTTGCCAGCTTTAAAAAGCACTTCAGCATTTCATTGCTGTTCCAGTACTTTCAGTTCTAACCATCAGTTTTCTTTTATAGGGCTTATATTTTACTGGGTTAGTTCAGATGTTGTTTTAAATAGTTTTTTATGTCATAGGCTTTCTCCTAGTATGAAAAGTGCTTATTAAATAAAATAATAATTATTATTACTTATTATCGCTGTGGCTATAGGGCTGCATAATATTTTGCTACACATTGTGATTATTATTATTAATTTTTTTGGATTGCAAAAATCCACTGACCTCATGATCGCTCAGTGTACTCACAAAACACACTAAAAGATATCGTGGTTTGTTTGTGTGCTCATTTGCATCTAGCAGCAAAATCTAGTTTAGCCCTTCTAGGAGTTCTTTGTAAGCTCCATCTCATACCTTCCACTTTCGTTTAGAGTTTAGAGGGAAAGACATTTGTGCAGCTGAAAATGAACACTTATAGGCGGAATAGAAATGTAGGGCGTGTCTCACTGATTGGCAGCATTGACTAGCCTAAAGATTCAGAAAGCTTCACTGCATTACTGCAATGCTTTCCACGCCATGTCGTCTGTTTTCTCTCTTCCTCCCCTCTCAATCCCTTCCTTTTTTCTCATTTCCTTCACATTCTGTTGTTCGTCTCCATTTTATCCCACTTATCTCATGTTTCCTTTTTTCCGTTCTTTAAAGGACGTGCGTTAGCCACTGCCCGTCGGGTTATTTTGAGGACGCTGAGGCACGACGGTGCAGGCGTTGTCACCGAGGCTGTGAGAAGTGTGTGGGCCGGGGCACCAATGAGTGCCGCTCCTGCCGGAGAGGTCTGTACTTCTACACAGAGAAGAACTCGTGCGTGGAGAACTGCCCCACTGGATACTTCCACGATGAGGGTGAGTCTGAGTAGTAGATGGAGGATGCACGCAGATTTAGGCCTCAAGATGCTTATGGTTGATATTTATCATCTGATTCTTAATCCATCAAACACTGCCGCATTGAATGCACACCATCTGTGTCAAATTGAGCTGAACCGAACTGGCACTGGATATTGAGCGAATAAGCACTTCACACACTTGCACAGACACTCTCCCCTCAAACACACACACACACAGACATTAGGAGCGTTTTGGATCGTTCTGTGCTATTTTGATTACGCACTTGTGAGGTGGACTTCTTGTCACTACAAATCAGTGTGTTGACTGGACATCTCGCACTCGTGGGCTCTGACGCAAAGACGCAGTGAAAAACCTGACTTGCATTGTTGCTTTTTGGTCATGTTAGCCTCAGCTGTTAAGCACACACACACAAACACACATCTACACACACAGCAGGCAGATGTTGCTGAAGCGAGTTTGCAAGCGACTGTTTGAATGGATGCAATTTGCACTTCTGTTGAAATATATTGCATCCAGATTCCCACGTGTTTAATTTACAGTGTGAAATGCACGATGAAAACCTGACTGACTTTTCACCCCCTTCTCTCCTTGTGTTTCTAACGTTCTCTTTCTCATTTTCTCTGTTCTCTTTCTTTTTATAACTTTGTCACTGTCTCTTTGCCCATTCCAACTCCCAGTTCAGCGAAATTGTCTGAAGTGTCATGAGAACTGTATGAAGTGCCTGCGCGATTCTGACAGATGTACGGCGTGCAACGAAGGCTTTAGGTAAGACAAATCAGGGACAAATAAACACTGTTGAAAACATCACTTACACATTGCTTTGTTTGGAAAATGTATTATTCTGCTATTGGCGACGTCATAAGAGACGACTTTCCTAAGTTCTCAAGCTCAAGGTCTTTTAAAGGTATACTTGACCAGAAAAAGCTAATATTTCAGGAAATGAAAGAAGGCTGGTTGTTGTCATAATTATGCAAATAAGACTAAGCTAACTTGGGCCCACCACATTCAATGTTAACCACAATAGTTCTTTTGGTGACGATTTCTTTAAAGAAACGACAATGTGGCACAGCAGGTAGCGTTGGTGCCTCACAGCTCCAGGGTCTGAGGTTCGATCCTGAGCTTACTGTCTGGGCAGAGTTTTGCATGTTCTCCCCGTGTCAGCATGGGTTTCTATCTAGCTTCTGGTTTCCTCCCAATTCCTAAAAACATGCTCGCTACTCTAAATTAGCTACTCTAAATTACCCCTAGGTGTAAGTGAGAGTGTGTGTGTGTATGTGTGATGCCCTGTGATGGATTGGCATCCCATCCAGGGTGTCCCCCTGCTTTGTGCATAGTGTTTCCAGGATAGTCCCTGAATCTACCATGACTCTGAAATAAATGAGTGGTTATGGACAATGAATGAATGAATGAACGGTTTCCTCTGAACTACTTCCAAACTACTTTAAACTGAACAGTATGTCATGGTCACATCCAAGATTTTATTTAGGGAAAAATGCCGCATTATAATGAACTATATTCCCATTAATCATTCGAAACTTTCGTTCCATACACCTAATATTAATCAACTTTGTTATTTTTGCAAAAAAAAAAAGAAAAAGTTGCAAAAATAACTAATTTCTCCTTAAAAGCGCACATATTTTCATAAATCATCAAGAACCAGGTGATGCCAATTTTTCACTCCAAGCCCTTGTAGTTTTTATGTGAGAGCTGTTTTCTACTTTTTGTACTTTTATTGTCCTTTTTTTAGTCCTTCGTCCAAAAGGGTATCTTTTTTGTAAATTGAACATTGACTTTGAACTAATAAAAAAATTTTAAATAGCCTTTTTGGACCAAATATTAAAAAAGTACTATAAGAAAACTGACGTTGTAGCCAAAAAGTCTGACTGATTTTTATTTTTATTTTTTTATATCAGATTTGGGCTCAGTGGAGCACTATGAACAGCTGTAGTAAAGGAAATTAAAAAAATTCCAGTCTAAGCATGAATAGGTAAAGTTGAGGTGAAAGAGTGGTTTGTGTTAGTTTACTGTCTAGGGTACGTCTGGTCATCTTTATACAGTATATGCTGTCTGTTCTGCGGTTTACATTTCCTGGCAGCTTTGTACTCAAAAAAACCTTTTATTTATTCCCCTTATTCTGAGCGAATCTCCACATGCCTCGAGTCATGAGCTGGCAGGGAACCTATAACACTTTATCTGCCTCGTTTAAAAGTTCTAGTTTGCAGCGTTGAAGCAGTTTGTGGAGACTTTTGGAACTCTTTGAGCTTCAGATCCAAAGCTATTCATGCTGAGTTCTAGAGAATGAGAAGAACATGAAAGCGTGTTTACCTTCTCATTTTCAACCGCTAAACCCCATAACCTTGGCTCCCCATCAGAATGCGTCAATCTTTGTGCGAAAGCTTAAACTACTCTAAGAGCAGCAGGCAGTAAACACTCACCAGCACACCAGCATCCTAAAACAGCTACTTTAGCCCGAAAAGAAACTCGTGTTCCTGCTTCACCTCTCTCTGTCCCCCATGTAAAGGCTAGAAAATGACTTCACACATTTCCTCTTATTTCCTTCTGTAGTTTAGCTGGAATGACCTGCGTCCCTGAGTGTGCCAATGGAACCTTCTTTAACTTGGAGGACATGAAGTGCAGCCCCTGCCACGCCTCCTGCTCCACCTGCACAGGTGCTGTTCTGTGCTGTTCTTCACCTTGGTGCTGAATGCCTTTCTATAATCTCTTGTATGCCTGTACTATGCCTCTTTTCTTTAAAACGTACTGTTTACCAGAGAATTGTACAGAAAGTGTGTAGTGTGCAGACATTGTCCTATGCATGCTCTGTGGCGCTGATGGAATTGCCAAATGTTTGTACATCTGTAATGAACAGGCTTCCATAGTAATGTGTGTTATATTAGGCATGGTAATTGGCCCAGAATTGGCTGAGCAGCACAAGCTGAACAGCCTGCCTTTGTTATGCTCTTTTTCAACAAGCCTAATGATGCAAAAAATGTCATTTGAATGTCTAGGGTGACAAACAGTTTCACAAAAATATGTGATAAACATTTGCCAATCACTGTTCTGCATGAAAAGAGGGAGCGGTGTTACCTTGCAGATATGCAGATGAGTTAACTTGTTAGTGAGCTTGTTGGTAAAGGGTATTCTGCCTTGCCTTTGTTGCATGGCAACCGTGCTTCCTTTATTTTGCTAGATGGTGTGGAGTCGAGAGTTGATTTAGAATAAATCACATATTGATATGAAGAAATGTTTTTGAGGAAAATATACCGCGTAATGAATAGTTATAGTTGCAGTGACTTGAAGTGCTACACAAGAGTTTGAATTATTTCAGCAATTTTAACATGATCATAAGAGAGAGATGCTATGCATTATAAATAGCCTGGGCCCAATTTATAGCCTAGCCCTGGAAATCTGCTTATATTAATGCTCCTTACCACTGCAGTGAAAAGGAGTTAAGGAGCTACGCCTCCTTTTCTATGATAACGAAGAAGGAATTGCAAAAGGCTGAACAATCCCAAACAAACAGCATTAATTGTGTTAACTGAGTCCCGTGTTGCACAACTATAGAAGCTAATAAGCTTAAGTCATTACACTCTCCTAGGCTCAAGAGACAGCCAGCCATGAGGTGTTTTGCTCTCTGAGTGCATGTATTGCACATGGATGACGTGATTGACCTGCAGCACTGAGGAGAATGCAGTGATTGATTAAACCAGATCAGTGTGCGTGTTCGTGTGTGTGAGTGTGTGTCCCACGAGATGATGTTCTGACTGTACAGCTTAATTAGTTCAGTCAGAGCTCTTTTCCGCATCACTGGCTGGAAGTGCGAAGAGTATGTTAGCCTGTTTATTGGCGTGTGTATGTGTGTGTGATTTGGAAAGAGGTTTTATTGTTGTGATTAAAGGGCTTTATGACTTTTTGTTTGTTTGTTTTTTTCCCTGAGTGATAAAGCAAACTGTCTTGTAATTTAACCCTAATCTTTCAAATGAATTGCATCTTGCATCCTTATTTTTTGATCTCCTCATGTTCTATGTTCTCCATTATATTTTCACTGAAGATGTAAATAAGAGGTAAATGATAACTCAGTGTTGTTAACATTATTGAGCTCCCCTGTGTGTTCTCCTACATAGGGCCGGGCATGGAGGAGTGTCTTCACTGCGCCCGTGACTTCCTGCAACAGGAGTGGCGGTGCGTGCAGAAATGCAGCCCTGGATACTACGTGGGGGACAGTATAGGGTTCCCACAGAGGATGTGCCGCAAGTCCGTCTCACTTATCTTAAAGCAGAGCTTAGCAAAAATGTATAATTTGTTTTCTAATTGGGTTGTTATCCTAGCTTGAAACTGCCGTTGGGAGCAACAGGAACACATCATTGTTACTCAACTATTATAGTATAGTGCTATCAATACTATTATAGTATCATCACTATACTATTACTTTTTGATTTCCATTAAGACCATGTTCTTTTTGTTTTGCAGCATAATTATGTAACTGTCTTAGTTTGTAAGGATGACTACATTTTTGGGATAAAAAAAAAACAAAACAGTCCTGCGCACACCACTAATAGAAACTACCCATGCTATTTTACAGTTTATTTAAAAAATGAGATTACATAACAATGTCTTTTGAAGCACGTATATGAAAATTTGGGCATGTATTTATGGAAAAGATTTCAGGTGAAATAGGGTTCCATTACTTGTTAGCTATATTACTGTCATCCAGTGCAAACTTTGGACACCAAGCATGTATTGGCTGATCGACTACATTTGGCCTAAGGGGAACACTGCATAAATTAGATTTTTCTCAGAACTGTTACTTTAAACCTCTAGTATTTCACCCGGAACTTCTTGGAAACCAATTCAGCCCAGGGCTCCATGCTGATGTCATCTTCGGCAAACTCTAGAAAGAGGGGCTTTGCGTGAATATCAACAGTCAACAGAGAGTCATGACACAACACATTCCTTTGCCCGTTTCCTATCACGACAGCATATGAAAAGTACTTTAACAAAATGAAATCTACTCTTCGAGGTTTTATTTTCATGGTATTAGCCTTGTTTTGCACATTGTGATACCATATGCGTTATATTATCATTGGTTTGTGTTTGTCTTTTTTTTTTTTCTTTCTTTATCTCCATGAATAATGAATCAGGGCTTTGCTAAGCAATCTGAGAGGAGCAGCCAGAGCAAAAACAATTGCTCACCTCCTGCAGCAGG
Source organism: Olivaichthys viedmensis (assembly GCA_028565825.1). NCBI lineage: Eukaryota > Metazoa > Chordata > Actinopteri > Siluriformes > Diplomystidae > Olivaichthys > Olivaichthys viedmensis. The sequence goes on from JAOUQW010000004.1 coordinate 6,391,415, forward strand.
GGGTGAATTTACAGCACTATAACCCGGTTTTAGATCTCTGTAATGGGTCACTATATGGCCAGGCAGAAGAGTGGGGCTGATTCGGTCCTCTGGCTTATAAATCAGGAGGCTTTTGCTTTATGAAAGTTGTTCAAAGCAAATAGAAGCTTTTATAATAGGTCGTGGATCGTGAATGAATTCTTCTCGTGAAGGAATGGAAAGGTTGGCTGGGGGGGGGCTGTGACTGTGGGAAGAAGTAAAGGTGACAAGACCAGACAGCCGTAAAATGAAAGTAAAGTTCGACCCTGAGGAAGAATGTCCAGAACAAAGGGCATTAGTTAAAACCATGTACTACTGCAGGAGTAACAGACACAGACCGTAAAAGGTGCAACTGTACCCCAAGGTCATAAGGAAAGAGCATTTGTTAATGTATATGCCAAAGTCTTCTATGGGAGGTTTTATTTCCTGCTGCTGCTCTATTGATCAATGTGAAGTATGAGGCTCCCTGGAGTTTAGACCCCACAAATGAAGCTGGAGCACTAGAGGAACACGGAACAGTTATAAAACCTGTCCTAGTGTCTGTCACCTATAAATAAGCTGTATTAACCACAAATATTTCTTGAAATTATATATACGATTTTATTGTTAAAATGTTAGTGTGAGTCAGGCTTACCCTAAAGTCACTGCTCTTTGACTTATTTGCCTTTCGTAGTTTCAAGTTATGTAACGAGATGTATAAGTATGTAATTAGAACTGATCTTCATTATTAATGTTCAGTGATGCCAGGTCAAACATCCAGTTTTCTTGATAGGATTTACATAGAGAAAAGGGTCATTTATTTTTTAAGGTAGCCTTTCTCTGTGCTAGTAATCAGACGGATGGTTAACTCTCCCAGTAACTTTGTGTAGAATGTCATGTCACTGTTACATGAGCATACTGATTAAGATCTAAAGTAATCTCAACTGAAGACCAGCTTGAGATTTTAACTGCAGAAGGGTTTCATGGGCATCCTCAAATGCAAACATGAATGATCCAATGGGGATCAAATAACATGATGGCTAACTGGTGGGTACTAGTGTTCATACTAGAAATATTAGTGTTTGGGGTCAAGTGTTTCATTAAATTATAATTCCGCATGGCAACATTCTGTCTTGCACTGCCAAATTCAGTTTGATATTTTCAATCCCATGTCCGCTTTAAGCTCATTCTCATTTTATGATTACCCTCCATTCGCTGGTTTTGTATTTGTTTGTGAGAGTGTGTGTGTCACACTGCGACTCAGTGGAGCGGCCCGGCGGGTTCAGCCCACCAGGCCCAGGCGGCCGATGCCCTCATACATATTAATATCATGATGCTCCAAGCTTTTTGCCTTGCTTCCTTTGTCCATAAAAGAAAAAAGTTGAAGTTCCTTGCTTTTGATTTTTAAAAACTTGACTTCTTGGAGCTGGGTAAAAAATATGATATGACAAGATGATGTGGGGACTCTTGACAAATATTTTTCCCACCCATGCTGTTTGTGTGTGTTTTTGCATTTTGTCATTTTAGATGTGAGGAGAACTGCTTAAGCTGCCAAGGGCCTGGAACAAGCTGCACTCAGTGCAGAGATGGATACAATCTGGTCAGCGGCACCTGCATCATCAACGCCACCTGTAACAATGGTACGAGCAGCAGATTCAGCTGGGCCCGAAAGTTTACAAAACCAAATTGCATGGCTGATGGAATGTTTTAATATTTCACATCCGACAATCAGTTCAACCTGCACTGTAGGAACCATTGCCTCTGGCACTCCTCACTGCTCTGCAGAAACTCCTCGCTCACTTTTGCTTTTAGAGCGGGAAAGGACTCACAGTGGTGAGGCTGGGTGTACATGAATGTACCCGAGTACGAATCAGGACTGCGGATGAAGACTGAATTACATTGGTGTTGCTGTGGTGTTGCTCTGTATTTCCTAAGCTGAAACCTTTGCTACAGTCCTGATCTTAATTCCTTTGTCAGGCCTGGAAAAGCAATGTTTAATACTTAAACCTTGTCGGTCACTTTATATGTAGCTATGTATTTTGACTGATCACTGCTGCTACGTTAATGTTGGTTTTGCTAGCACGGCCCTGGGATGTTTTGTTTGTTAGACGATACCTTTCAATCTTATGCTAGCACCGAGCTAACTGTAGTGTTAATTTACC
>JAOUQW010000004.1:6457639-6469760 GCA_028565825.1 Olivaichthys viedmensis
TGCCACACGATTGGCTGATTAGATAATTGCATGAATGAGAAGGTGTACAGGTTCCTAATAAAGTGCTCGGTGAGTGTTATGTATGTGTACCTATAGAATATGTATTTGTCTAATATTGGTCTGTCTATATGTCTCTTGGTGATGGATGGTCATGTTGTCTTCAGTGTCCCTCTGTGTCCTAAGCGAAAGGGGCAAAAGTCTAGCTGTGGGTCGGCTGTCCAGGGGATAAAGCTTATTTGTGGAGCTCCACTCTGACGTCAGCTAGCCCTGCTGCTTAATCAGAGTCCTCGCACAGATCAGTCTGTCCGTCTTCTGCTCGTCACGGCCTCGTGAATCTCCATGGTGCGAATGGCTCCAGTGGCACGACTAATGTGGAGACTTGCAGCATTGTTCCACCTTTCTGCCGAATGTCCCACATCCTTCTGCAGTGTTTGTCTAGGGATAGAATGGAAGAGTGCCCTTCCCCCCTCCTTCTCCCTCCTTCCCCCAGTCCCTCTCTTTTTGGTGGGTGGACAAAGAGCTACAAAGCTAGCTGTGAAGTATGCTCGTCTGTGTGTGCGCGCCATTTCTTCCCAATTTTCATCTTAAAGAAGAATTGCTTTCCACTAATGTGGTATCGTGTAGCTCTAATTTGTTTTCAGAGAGCGTAATTGGAGTAGAGTCTAGCTGACGGAGATGCATTGCTGAATTTTAAACAGGACCGTGTCTATAGGTTTGAGCTCCTTGCAGCCATGGTGGCTTCCGTGGTAATCTTTCAAGAGTAGAAAGTGACACTGTGACCTCTGGACCACCATGCTTAGCTTCAGACCATGATCTATTGGCCATGTGTTTTACCTTTTCTTTTTGTGTGTGTGTGTATGAGAGTGTGAAATAGTGTTCTACAGAGAACTGGCAATCTTCCATAACATTCTCTGGCCTAAACCGCCATCTTATTTAACCCGATTACTTCCTAAGCGTCTTAGTGCTGGAGGTGTCGAACAGGTGCACGTGGTCTACCGAGTGCCCAATCCTCAACCCGGAATCCGTGCAATGATTTTGGCTTATCCTCACAGCTGTGGCCTTTTTATCGAAAGTCCACACAAGCTTGAACAGTAGTACCAGAGAAGGTGAAGGATTAAGCCCCCCAGTTTTTCAACCACACAGTCAAGCGTGGAAAAGCAAACATGGCGTCGGATATTTATTGGGATTCCCTCCAATGTAAAGACATTCAATCAGGCGGAAACAAATCCTCTTTAGATCAGCGCTACCACGCTGGCCCCAGACACATGGTCTCATTCCCTGTACCACACACAAGTGATGGTATTAGGATGGATATATGTACTTGTAAATAAAATCTATACACACAGCTTAACCATTTTTTTAAGCCCTAGAGCTCCTGTTGGTCTGCCCTCCATGTGGGTGGTTTAAAGAGACGGATACAGTGAAAAGGCCTGCTGCACTCTGTGTACCTTCCCAGGGATTTCTTTGTTTTCTTAACTTCTGACCCCTTGGCACCATCTGTAACCCTGGTTTTTCTGACATGTAGAAGGACAATGGCTGACTCGGCGTCCACAATGGCTCTTCACAGCAAATTCGCACAAAGGCTTAAAAAATGTGGAGGCTCCGAAACAAACCTAAAGAACAGCAGTGAGCTTAGGTTAAAGAATGCTTTTTGTGTTTTGGTGTCTTTCACAAACCGATATACAAGAGGAAGCATTAGGATAAAACGAGTTATCTTTGTCTTTTTATGTATATATTTTTTTACTGTCTCGGCATCTTTTACTCACTCTACATTTACTGCCCTGGTGGATAATGTAGCTTGGATTTCGCACCGTAAAAATGTAAATGTAGCCCCAGAGATGGCGCATGAGTAAGAGAGACAAGTTTTAAACATTTATGCAAGCACATACTAAACACAACTTTGTGTAAAATGTGTAAATATGAGAACTGCTCAACACCAAAGTTCAAAGGAGAGCGCAAATGACAAATTGTCTGAGAATAAGATTTCCTTTACATCTGTTTGCAAACAACAGACAAAGGGTTTGCCTCATTGGTCACAATGTTTTTATTGTTGGGTTGTTTTACTGAGCCAAGTGTTCGAAGGTTTGAATTTCACCAACGCTTCCCAAGGAGCTGCTCCATTACCATGAGGCCTTTGTCGACTGCAGCGAGGTTCAGGCCTTCCCTGCTGAGAATCACTTTTCCAAACTCCTTGTTTATCTTCCAAGTTCCTGAGTTCTTTTTGTAGATTACCCAAACCTAAGCAGAGCTGGAGATGAACTCGTGTGTGTGTGTGTGTGTGTGTGTGTGTGTGTGTGAGAGATGGCGGGAGGTACAGCTCAGTTGCTGACGGCTGATTGCTTCCCCACGCTCCGATAGATCCCTTGGAGGTAATTTGGTCGGTGCTAATGGTCCTGCTCCTACAGTTTCCCTTTCCCCGGGTTGGACCTGAGTCTTGAAGCAGCTTGAGAGAAGAAATAGGGGAGGGGAGATGCCTCTCCGCCGCAGTACTATGAGGGGCGAGGTCGTTTCCCAAAGGACTCGATGTAGAATGATCTCTTTGTTCGCTGCTCAAGCAGGTGAAGATTTTAAGCCAGCTCAGGTTGCCCGTGTCTACAATTTACATCTTGCCCATTACAGTCAGTCTCTGTGTGTGTGTGTGTGTGTGTGTGTGTGTGTGGACGGGGGCGTGGTGTCCATGAGAAGGGGCAAAGACCGGAGAGACCTGGAATGTCTTGATTTTTCTCCCAGTACCTGTACTTAAATGGAGCGCTAAACTTAGGCTGTGGCCAATTCAGCTCCGCTGCTCTCCGAGAGCACGCTGAGCTACAGAATGGACCTGGATATCGTGGCCGCGGTCAGACCTTTTCTACAGCCATTTACACTATGGGTATTTAGGCTTTGCTGACAGGTTCTGTCTGAAGTCAAGTCCTTCATTTCAAATCTAGGCTGCTCTCCAGATGTAGTTCTGAGTGCAAGAGTATTCCACACACCATTAGTTTAATGTCTTTCAATGGGATTTTGTCCACACCATTAGTCGGGGGATATGCATTTTAAGCATTTTGACAGTGCAAGTACTCGAGTTCGTATTCCCAGGGAAGGCTGCGGGTTTGGTCTCGCGACAACTCCTTTTATGGGTTGTTGTGTTTTGCGCCCTTGACAAATTTTACGGCAACAAGTCTTTGGCTAACAGTTCGACTATAGCGGTGTTCTCTCAACTCTGCTAGCATCGTGCACACACCTAACTGTGGTAAGACATGGTAAAAGATGGCTACTGCCTTTTGTTGTTTGCCATTTTGTGTGGAAATGTGAGGCGATGGCGTGTTGTGCTAGTAGTAGTAGTAGTTATATGACGGCTTTACGCTGATTTGTACTATATTTAGCTCATTTTTGTTAGTGTTTCCCCACGTCACTGCACATTTTCGAAGCCATAGTTGGCCCACTACCGGTACAACTCCGGCTTAAAGTAAGGCACCCCAGCACTCTGGTCTGTCTCTTCAAGCAGTCTCGGTAGACCGTAAGTTCCCATCCCAGTGCCAATTCACGCAATCGGACCACAGGTCCTGCCCAAAATGCCACCGTGACCAATCACAGAGTTTTAAATGAAGATTAAAATTCTTTTTTAAGAAACCCTGGAAAGATTTTGGTTTGTTGCTTGGTACCGAACTTCACTCAGTGTCTTGTCATAATCGATCATTGCTGTTACTTTTTGAGTCCCCAAAAGTCCCCTGTCCCCATCCCTCCTATTCATACAATGGTGTCTTTCTTTTTTTTTTTTTATGGCTCCACTGCCAGTGTAGCCCTGTAGATGAATTTCCGAGATGGTCTCCGATTTGATGGCATGCTGTGACTGACAGCCTGCCACATGTCTCACAGCTGTACCATCAGCTGAACTCTGAGAGGCATTTGTTCCAGCACATTCTGTATTAATCGACGGAAGATGTTCATTATGGTGGCTGTCCCACTCCTCCTCACCAACAGAGTGGCAATTCATCATCCTTCTCCGCAAGTCACTCTCAATAGGCGAAAAGAGGAGAATGAGCGAAACAATAGCTTTTGTGTTGTGTAAGCTTTTTCATTATTGCCATTGTGCTTGCGTGCTTGTGTTCTCTTGCGTCGGACAAGAAAAGCTTTGCGTCTAAGGGTGGTAATTAAAGTAATTTGTTCTGGATTGTAAATTGCCCACGTGACTGGGCACGCTTGGGCTCTCCGAGTTGCTCTGCTCTACATTTCATCATGGTCAATAGATCTTTTGTGTCTAGTCACTTCAAACATGCTGAAATATTAACGTCAATCGGCCCCGCTTGGGTAATTATTGAAGAGCTCCCCAGACATGGCTACTGGTGATGAAGAAAGGAGCCTTTAAAGCAACGTCCTCTGTGCCTGCAGTAATAGCGGTATGCCGTTGGGTCTGTTCTCTTTCCAGTGGGGAAAGCCTAGCTGGCCTGTAGATCCTCTCACTTTTTCCAGCATCTCATCTTTCTCGCCGCTCTGTGGAAAGTGCTGTCTCGGGTCCTGCTGGATGTGACGAGGCGGCCCGCAGTAGTTGAAGGCGTCTAAGAATTTAGCGCAAGTTCCCCTCATATCCTCTTTCCATTAGGAATTCTGGAGATAATTCGAGTCGGGAGCCTGGTTGAAGCTTCCTCTGCAGCTGAATGAGCTGAGATGGCATGGAAAAGTTCCATGTTCTCATCTGAAGAAATAAACCCTTTCTCGGGTGTTGGATGGGTTAGGCTTATTGCACTCGTGGGGATAGTCATGGCTTCTAATGTTGCTGAATGATGGACTATTTGACTAGTTTTGGGCTTCAGTATGAGCCATTTATCACAGATTTTGTGGTGTGTGTGTGTGTGTGTGTGTGGCGTGGAAATTGAAGCTTAGAGGAAGCTATTTTTAAGAGACTGTCACAAACTTTCATGATTGTATGCTTTTAACTTTTTTTTTTTTTTTATCCGAGGCAGTGAATTGTGAACCCGGCCCTCTCCTGAGCGAGGAGGATGTTTTTAATGCTGTGTTTTTTAGAGGGGTTTATTCAAGCCTTGCAGAGATTGAGGGGTGATCTTTATTTCTTTTTTTATTTCTTTATTATTTGTGCATCTGTAATCCTATTAAATTCACCAAAAAACGATCTGTTTACTGCGGTATTTTGATAGTATGCCGCGATAATCCGCTAATGCACTTCATTTCGAAGTAGTCCTAACGAACGAAGGAGCTTTCATTGTTCTCACCGATACCGTTTATGTTGAGTTTTTGTGTGAGGCATTTTTCATCAGTGTTTTGTGCCCAGTGGTCACGTCTTTTAACTTTTTTTTTTTTCTTTCTTTTTTTCTGAATCTTTGTTGTAATTGGCAGGCTGAAATAAAAGACTCATTGTCCACCATTATAGACTGGAGCAAGGAGGAATGAAGGCTTATTTCATGACTGTCTGGGTTCATATAGAAGGCCAGACTAGATCCACCCTGCTTCAGCTCACATCTATATTTAAAAGTTCACGCAGCTGTCACAGTAGCAGTCAGTTGGTGAAACGGCCTCAATTTTTCCCAAAGCCTTGAGACCGTGACTCGTTGTCTTCTAATTGCCCACAGTTTACTTCACGTCTCCTGTGCTCATTTGGTGTACCAAAGTGTTTTTTTTTATTATAATGGCCAGTGTTTAGTCTTATTTGGCCTTTTGATACGTGTTCTTTTTCCTATATTTAAGTTTAGCGTTCTGACTGCGTTTGTTTAGTTGTTGGTGGCCTGAGTGAATGCACTGAGACGGCTTAGCGCTGCTCGAGCAGCCTAATCTTATTCTCTCCCCTAATAAATGAAAACGCTCTAAATTAGAGCTGAAAGCTCTGGATTCGACCTTCCTTCCTCCTGTGCCGCGAATTGCAATGATGTGATGAGGGAGGAAAGAAGTGCCTTGTTGGATAAAAGCCACACTTGGATAACATGCCCTTTTTCTCAATTTGGCTTTAATCGCAATTCCGAAGGTGAGGCGCTGGGTAGGCCTGACTATATTTGTGGCAAGACAGACGGGTGGTTGGAGTTTGGGCAATGATGGTGTGATTGGACTGCAATAGATGGTTTAAAAGTCTGACATTTCGTATGAAACCTAAGGTTAGCCAGACAAGAAGGTGGGTCCAGCCGTTTACTGAAAGTATGAAAAGATGACATTCGAAAAGGTATTTTTAGAAATGGACGGAGCCTTCAAAAGGGAATGCAGTGTGTTTAGTCTTGTGGGCAGGCAGACAGCGGGCTCGCCTAAGTCTGGAAGAAGCATTTAAAATAAGAAGGCAGGAAATGGATAGCATTCTTATCGGGCGTTTTTTTAAGTTTTGTATTTTGGGGATTGGGCCGGAGAGCAGCCTTTTTTTCTTTCTTAGCCTAGATTTGAGTCGTTTTGGTAGTTAGTAGTTGGCCTCATGGGTAGCACTCCTGGAGTAATGAATAAAAGGATATTGAAACAAGTCGGTATCACTTTCAGCTGCCTTGTTCTGTTCTGTGCGATAGCAAGAATGGATTTCGCTTGGGTTTCTTTAGCATGCACAAGAGACTGCAGCGTCTGTGTCCTGACAGAAAGATAGATGTTGGCCACTGTTCCTCTCCTGGACTGCATCCAAATGCGTTTCTGCTCAGATAGAAGAAGGCAGCCGAGACGGACGGAAAGAAGTGTGCTGTTCTTTAGCTCGGCTATCAAACTTCCCCGGGCCGCCCCGCTATCTCTGGACCAGTCCTGCATTTGAGCAAACGGTGACAAAAAGATTCTCAGACGTGAATCTTTTTCCTACATGAGAGTGGGGTAATAAAAAAAAAAATAATGCAGCACTTTATGATAGATAAGAGTAGGTTTGCAATGTTTACGGTGTTTGCTACGTAGCTCTTAATTAAGTACAAAGGCTAATGCTCTTTCTGGCATGAGCCACTTTTCTGCCAACTTCTTGAGTCCAGGTTTTATTTGGAAGTCAACCAAGCACCAAAGATTTATTGTTTGTCGATGTACTGACAGGGTTCCGACTCTTCAGATGAGACAAATATTCAAGGAACGGATTAGGCGCCATTCTGTGTCAAAATACGACCGCATGCTTTCCCCCTCTGTATTAGTTAATGAGGCATGTAAGCTTGACAGAGTTTACACACATGCACATCTCTATCAGAAGCTGTGCTGTTTCTGCATGACGCTTCATTTTCCTTCAGAGCACCCGGTTTTAACAGCTGCCGGTTTCGCTTCTTGTGGTCACGAATGCCAAGAAAGGCATTTTCCAAGAGTTTGTTTCTCGAAACGCTTTAAGTAACGGGTCGGGAAGAGATTGGAATGGGAAAGGGATGGGATGGAGCTTTAAAGTTGTGGTGGCTGATCAAATGCAGCTGGCTACAGATTCACACCCCTCCTTTCTTCTGTGCTGGTCAGGACCTATACCTTCAAATCCCACAAGCCTTTGTTACCATGAATTAAATTTGCAATTAACCTATTAAGGTGATGAAAAAAGGGCAGGCAGAAAAAAAAAAGGGAAATTATCTCGCTGCACACTGAGCCCATTCCACTTCCTTCATCAGGCCCAGCATGATGCCCATTGTGCTTCTCTGTTTGACGCTAGCTTTGCTGAAGCTCGGTAAACACTATTAATTAGAGTTTGCCTCTGCACCACGTGTGTGCTATGGAGCAAGGCTTGGTCAGGAATTCCAGCTGTGGGCATGAACACAGGCAAGCAACGTGCCCGTCACGAGTTGAAGGGTAAGAAACTGCAGCAATGAATCGTTGCCATATATCTAATTGGATTGCTGCGCTCCTGAGCTGGTCTGGGGGTGGTAATGGCTTTGTGCAGCAGCTCTGGTGTTTGTCTTGGGGCAGGCCAGGTATTATAGGCCATATGTTTCAGTCATGGCTGAGAAAGAATGGGTTTGCAGCCAAGTGTCAGCCAAGTGTGGTGCGGAAAGCGTGTAAATCCCGGGCCTGGTAATCCGTCCCCTCGACACTTACTCATCACGGTGACTGCTCTAACAGCTGCCACGATGTGCGGCCATTCCCAGACCTCATTTACTGAAGATGACGAGCCTGTCTCTTTTTTGTTTTGTTGTTCCATCTTTATCAGACAACTCTCCTGCCTGCTCTCTCTGGGCAGCCTGGCCTTTTCTCACTTCATTTGTCTTTCTTTCCTTCCCTGTCTGCTTTCTGTGACCTTAATGCATTTCTTTTCCTCCGCCTACCAAGTAGTGTAATGTCTAGCCTTCCACATTGTCTATGACAAATATCACAAGGGGAACAGAAGCGAGATCATAACGCAAGTCATCGTTCCCCGCCACCTGGACCATATCTGGTTGTTTTGTAGCTGTTCTGCTGCCGCTCACCCTCCGCCATTCCTCGGGTGGGCTCAAAGTCAGCTGTTGAGCGTTCCGGTCTCCTGTCAACACATTTGCATCTCGTTTTAAAAGCGCAGCACCTCTGTAGGTACCACAAAGCGCTTGTCTTTTTCAAATGGTTCTCCTCCCTCAGCCCAATACAAGATTACAAGAGTTCATAAAAGCTAAGCAGTTTGTAACCCTATAACAATAGCTAGTCGACATCTGCAGACGTACGGTTTTAGGAAAGGATGTCACCCGAACACATGGTTTCAATCCTAAGTGAAAGTTTTGAGAGATTTTGTGCAGTGGAGCCAAGATGAACATTTGTTGCAGTTCGTATTAAAGACTGCACACTTGGTTTTCCTGTGGTCTCGTCGATCACCTAGCGTTATTATAACTGGCTGAGTGATGGCTTTCTCTCTTCGACTGGTCCTGATTGATGGGTAGAAAATCTGCTTTAGTTTCATGCTTGCATACGTTCCAGCTTGTTCCTTATTCTACACTAGAAAGGCTGTTTTTTAAACTAAGAAGTGAACAGTGAGTCCAGGTTATGTTAGAATTTCATTTTGGGTTCATGTGTGGAGGGGAACCCTTTGGTACTCCCAGGGAATGACCCGTACCCTTAAAAAGAATGCGTTTTTTATAGAAAACAGAATGCCGGGCAATAAAGCCATTTCTTCTGGATAAGAGTTTTAGCCCTCCATGCTTGGGGCTTGAGGGAAGACGATAGCTGTAATCTGTTCTGGACCCATCCCATGCTGTGTTTTTAAACAGCCATTTGTGGTGGTCCTGCTTTGGCATACGCCTGGGCTCTAAAAGCACTTTTAGCAGACTCTGATAGGTAGGAGTTGTTTAGTCAGACACACGCACTCGGGCTGATTACATATAATCAGGGCTTTTTAAAAACACCATCTCTCTCTCTATCTTTGTTTTTACTTTTTAATCACATTTTTCCGATATAGCTCTCACTGGCTCTTGCATCTCTTCCTCAACGACGCCCGTTTTTTTCCATTTTCTGTCCCTCCCTTTCATTATTTTGTTTCCTCGAATGCTGGCAGTTGTGCAGGCAGGCGTTTGTTCTTGTTTATATGTGAGCTGAAGCTGCAGTTAAGCCTTTAGTTGGGCAAAATTGGTGTGAACATAGATTTTTTGGTGTCCGTATCTGGACGCTTATTGGACATTTTTAGGATTTAAGGTTCTGGTATTGCAACAATGTAAATATCTTCCATCTCTCCTCACAGATGTGTCCCTCTGTATTTTTAGAGCCGGAGAAAGCTGGACTGTGGGATAGACTTCTGTCGGAGAGGATAAACTAACTCTCCCACTCTGTCTTATCTTTTGTTTCTCTTTCTCATCGAGAAATGGCAGGTTTCCATCTGAGGGATTTTATGCGAAAAATGTTCTGGCGCTTTGAGGTGTTTGCCGATGCAGTTGATGGGGAACAGCAATTATCAGTGGCATTTAATTTTTTTAAATTTATTTATTTATACAAATATCAATGAAATATCACTAGATTGTTTGTCGATATCCAAATGATTGTAAAAATACTGCAACTACACACGCGTTCGGTGTCGTGTGGCAGGATTTTAATCGCATGCCTCTCCTATAGGCAACAATCCAGTGGAAAATGCAGTACAGCCAGACAAATGAGGAGATGAAGAAGAACCTAGAAGAGCTACTTTTTCTTTTTTCTTTGGATCCCAGATAATAACGTAACATCTATATTTGATGGAAAACGGCAGCATATATATATATTTTTAAAAAAAAAGGGGGACGGTTTCGTGTGATCAACTGCTTTATTTCTGCGCTGCCATTTTTTGAAGTTTTGAACTGTGGAGATTAGATAAAACGTAAGAACGGCCAATGTTAATCAGTGGTCTGTGTACGTCTATTCTCCCATCGTCACTCTTGTCAGTAGGTGAAGGAAAAGCCAGGGAAGCCAAATGGTGTACACGCAACGCGTCAAAAACACAACTTCTTTTCGATAAAGCAAAACCTGTGACGGCGGTCTTTGCCAGTAATGACATCAATACATTAAGCATTTTTTATCGCAAAATATTTGATGGGAATGAGCTGCTGGCAGCAAAAGTCACCGACAATTTTAACGCTTTTTCATGTGATTTTTAGCTTGTGATGGGACCGGTTTTGGCTCCGAGCTTGGCACTAAACCGAATGAGACTCTTGTGTCCTCCGAATCGCTCACAATGTAGCGGGATGCAGATTTTAGACTAGACTGTTCAATATAAAATTTTGCACATTTCTGTAATAATTTCTTCTTTATTTTTGTACAATAAAGTAGGCCGCTTTATTTGTGCCAGCCGATTATTTAGCTCACCTGGATCGTTGCCTAATAATCATTAGTATTGAATCCATGACATGTCAGAATTGGCCTATAGGAGGGCATGAAGGGTGAACGTGAGTTCCTGACAATCCAAACCTCTTTTCACATCCTCTCAAAAGAACCTGGGTAGGTGTGTCCGGCTGAAGGGCATACTATAATTTACAGTGGCACTTGATGGGGAAGACACAACCTGGCATGAAGTTCTCCGAGGCTGCTCGCACATTTTGGATGATTTGTGTGGAGCACATGTCGCTACGTGTGCCATGTGTCTGACCAGCTATTTTATTTCTATCCTCATCTCAAAGAAAATCTCTCGCTGTCTTTCCCCTGTCTTTTACATCTAAATGGTTATTTTCTGCTTTCTCCAGTGATCGTATTTTCCGTGATTGTCTCTAATGCGTATCTGCCCTGGTTGGCTTTGATCCTTCCAGAAAATGGCATCCATTTCCCATCTCAAAGGTGTGATGCTCCTCTCTTTTTTTTTTTTTTTTTTTTTTTTTTTTTTTTTGTGTGTGTTTCTTCTATGCACCATTCTTTGAATGGCAGAAAAGATGAAAGCGCTGTAGTACAGACCGTACCGTCTTACTGATGGTCACTGTTTACTTTTACTCGGCTTAACTTTTGTTTTAAATATTTATTTTTAAAATAACAATTTGGTCACCGCCAATTCCACCCCATGGTCCAGGTCTCCTCCGGTCACACGCTCCCATCAATATGCTTCCCTCGAGACACGCCACTGCATCCTTTTCTTTTGCTTGTGCAGTGTCATAGGGCAGCTGAACACGCTTGGAGGAGAGCACTAGCTGCTCTATTCTGTATGCGTGAAGAGACCTAGCCCGTGATTTGGCTGGCATAGCTCAAACTCGCAACCTCCCAACGATAGTGAGACCGTGGGCACCTGTGCCACTCAGGACCCCAGTTGTTTTCAATACTACCAGGTTAGTAAAAAAAAAAAAGCACTTTTTTTTTGGGGGCCTGGTAGTCTGAAGTCTAAAAATGATGTCTCCAGTCCAGTTTTACAGTGGAATGGTGGGAAATGAGTCTGGTTGGTTCCGGTACAATGTCTTTTTTTTTATTTTATTTTACCAGCCTTGTTTCTCTTATTCTGAAATGGGTGTGTCCCGATTCCACCTCTGTGGTTATACATGTTTTCGCTACAAAGGGCTGGACAATGTTTGCTGCTGTTTTTGTATACACCGCTGACCTAAAAATAAGAGATTCGATTTCATACCCATGCGGCAAATCAAAACACTTACTTTTTTTAAAAAGAGCTTGCTTTGTGATCTTTATTTACCGTTTGTTCTTTTGAGAATATAATAATAATAATAATAATGTCACCTTTGTTGTCACATATACAAGTACACTACAGTGAAATTGATTCTTCACATATCCCAGCATGTTGGGGTCAGAGCGCAGGGTCAGCCATGATGCAGCACCCCTGGAGCAGGGAGGGTTAAGGGCCTTGCTCAAGGGCCCA
>JAOUQW010000004.1:6493899-6504836 GCA_028565825.1 Olivaichthys viedmensis
AGCATACAGTGGCTGAAAAGGGTGCACAATATGATCAGAGTGCAAGCGGGGACTCCGGCAGGTCTAGCTATGACAGCCTAACTAAAAGGGAGAGCCAGAAGTGTTGACATCTAATTTAGTCTGGCCGATATCAGCCTGGATAGTATGTTTTAGTCGGCCTAAGTTGATCTTAGTCGGACCGTGACAATCGGGCCGAGCTGTTTAAGTGATCGGATATTATCATATACAGTCTTAGGCTAATATAGGACCACGGGTGTGCATTTAAATATAGTTATTGTGATGCAGAGGATTGTGGGAGAGACCCTGAGAAAAAGCATTAGCATATGTTTCTGTGTGCATAATGCTTAAGGTGGTGCTGAGATGAGAGAACCATGGAAGAGGAGGGTGTGTGTGTGTGTGTGTGTGTTCTGTGAGAGTGGAAGAGATTAGTAAGGGAAAATGCTACTTGGCTAGTGTGAAGCCTGAAGCATGACGATGCACAGAGAGGGAGAAGTCGAGTTACGTTTTGTTCTCTCTGCTGTAAGGGAGCCACCCGTCTTCGCTCCAGAGATGGACATGATGGAGAAGTTACACAAGCAGAACCAGCTGGATCAAATCGGACCAAAAAGCTTTCTCTACAGCACTGTTTCCCAATCCTGCTCCTGTAGTACCACTGCACTGCACATCGAGTGTGTTTCTCTACACTAACACCGCCATGTTAGCCTGACGAAAGGCTTGTTAATGAGCTGATGAGTGAGTTGAGTCAGGGGTGTTAGAACAGGGAAAATAAATGAATCAAGGTGAAATAAAGGAGCAGGATTGGGAAACACTGTTGTAGAGGTATATATATATATATATATATAAAACAGTGTGATGATTTAATCTGCATCTGTTCAACTTGCCAAACCCATCAACCTCTCAGTGAGTGAGTCAGAGTAAACGGTCAGTGTTTTTAAAATAAAAATGTAGTGAAGTAAAAGTTAAAAGTTGACAGAATACTCGAGTAAAGCAGAAATATTAAACATACTTAAGTACAGTAACTACACATCACTGGTTTGTACTCAATCAGGACGGTTTTAAACCGTGGTTGGAATGAAAACAGTCCATCCAATCTGGCAACCCGGATTTCTACCTCCTCTGCAGGTGCGCGCGTTTTTACACCGAGCCTAACTTTATTGGTTTGACATGAGGAAAGCCCGAGTCATCCACAGCAGGCTGGTGTGTAAATTTCAGATATGGATTGAATTAAAATACTGACATTGCATAACGACGGTAGGTCTAATCAGAAGGGAATGGACAAGGTGGATTGCAGTTTTACAGGGGGAATGATTTTCAAACGTCATCAAATGAGCGCTGGCACTGTGTTTCTCTTTCCCGCCATGCGTGCATGTGCCTGTCGGTTCCAGCGAAGTAGGAGTGGGATGTTTTAGTAAGGGAAGCATGTCCTCCCACTCTTCCAAGATGACGCTTTCTTTTTAATGAAAACTGAACTGGTTGCACAACACACAATCCCATTGTACCGTATATATATCTAAATCGTATCGTATTAAATGTTGCTGCATAGAGATACCCCTAATAATGATGGATGTATAACTATGCAAGCAGCCGGTACTACTTCTGTATGACTGTGTGGCATATGGACCTTATTAGTGTCCTCCCCTTTCCTCCTCATCCCTCCACACGCCCTCTGCTTAACTCTTAGCACAGCTGCTGCAGCTCCAGTTCTACGACAGAATAAATCGCTTACCACAAAATGTTTACCTTTTACATCCTCTTGGGATGAGAATTTGTTTAACTTCCTATGTGCTTTAAGCCACGAGAGGCGAGATGTATTCTTGTGCATTTGTCCTTATAAGGGTATTTATATAAGACCGAGGCTTGCGAGGTTGGCAGCTTATGCTCGTATTCTTATATACAGATTATAACCTGGAGTTGTTGCCATTAAAGATATACAGGACATTGTGAACTTAAATCAGGGTATACCCAATGGCTGCATGATAAACCCATGACCTAGGGTATTTTTGGAAATCTTCTCAATCCTCAACCTGTATATTCAGCTATAGGTTATACATCTCACCAAATATGGCACTGTAAGCCATAATGCACTGTTATACCTCTTCTTTATACAGTAGGTAATATGGGCCCCAGCTTTGCCCCCTGGAGCTTCCTGGAGAACTCTCAATCATCTGAACCTGACAGTCCTTATGATTAAGTGTTGGGATGAAGCCTTTGGTTAACACTGATTCATTTGCTGAAGTGGTCTGAAACTGCATTCCTAGAAGGCCTCTGAGCAAAGTTTTCTGGCTTGGCCTACTTGCAGATTCAATAAGGGGTCGAGTCCATTTGTTAGCGTTTTTATGGTAAGCGTTATTCCAGCAGTTGGAATGTTTTGTATGGTAGTTTGCTGCACCATTTATACTGCCATCAGCTTGGTGCTAGCTAACCAGTGTTGGTTAAATCACGTAGGAAATGTAATCTTATTACAAATTACACAATTTGCGACATAATCAGTCATTTAATTTAGGTGAAATCTAATCAGATTCTTTTTGGACATGTCCTGATCTAGCTGATTTATTTCATTCCATAGAATAACGTTGTACTGTTTTAATAAAAGCACGCAGAATCTTGCATTGTAAGTTAAATGTTTCCGCTGCGCAATGGTCTCCATAAGGATGAATTTTACGGACAGATCATTTCCAGGCCTGCCAAAGGGATTAAGCTCAGGAACCAATGGCAACCCTAAGAGGACAACAGCTAAAGTAGGAAACACCAGTAAAGTGTGGTTTTAGAGACAGTACAAGCATTATGTAAAATAAAAAATGACGACTGGTACATTATTGTGACATACAACAAAGCAACGTGTATATATATATATATTATTGACCGAAGTGGACGGAAATTAGGTGCATCTTATACTCCGGAGTGCCTTACTGTCCAGAAAATGCGCTTAGTGGTTTCTCTAAATATTCACATATAAAACAGCAATATGCCTGTGTACCTGTCTGCCTGTTCGTTCAATCCGTCCCCTTTATCAGCCTCTCTCTTGCTTTCCAAACATTTCACCCAATGATTAGGTTGACCAATGGTGTATCTGTTTTTGGAAAAGCCTCAAGAGCTAAATCCCGAAGATTATATTTGACTAATTCATGTCATGAAAAACAAACAGGAGTTTCTGCGCCGTACAGAGGCACATTCATGGAGCTGTTTGCAGGCCACCATGTCCAGTGTTGAGCAAACCTCTGGCATCCATTCCATTGGCCGTTTTTTTTTCTTCTTTTTTTCCCAGGAAATCGCTCAGTATACACAGAATTATGCTGGCTGATCGGACATGAGTTCATTTATTTATAACATTTTCTTTTGTGTGTGTGTGTTTATCCTCACGAGACGATTTACGCGTATTTATCCTTGTAATAAAGCTCGACTAACAGGCCACTGATAAAACAGTTTCGAAACATTAAGATGGATAAGATCGGGGAGGCTAGCGCAGACCTAACTTCACTTTGTGGGTATATTGTGGTTGTATGAGCTCTCTGAGCTCTACGGTTACAGTATTATCACAAGGTGTGTGTCATGGTGCCACTGACAGGTGTGTGTGTGTGTGTGTGTGTGTGTGTGTGTGAGCCCCATCATCATCCTTCCAAAGTCATCAATCATGCTGCATCTGCGGGAAGAATGACAGTGCTTGTGTGTGTGTGTGCGCCTTGTGAGAGAAGCTGTGTGTGTGACTTGGAGCATGTGCAGCTCTGGGAGTGTGTTGAAAGGTTGAACACAGCTCTTCACATGAGCTAGGTGTCAGTATCCGCTGTACATCCAGAGGCGAAGAGTTGCATTTTTAAAAATAAAGACACAATAGTAGGCCTTTGTTAGCCTAATATTGCACTTCTTTAATAACTTGTTTTACTTATTAGTCCTTATGTTTAATATATCTGAGTAGTTTACAGTGCTGCATTATTGACCACCCTTATGGAAGACTATGCACAATTATTATTATTATTATTTTTTTTTGCAATTTAACACAGTGTGCGTCTTATGTTCGTTACTGAACGTTGAAGAAATGTTCAAAATAATACAACAATACAACAGAAAATTGATAGTGGTCCGCTCAATTTTATTCAAATGTACAATACAGGAACAATCTATTTACACATGCAGATGTATAAGCCATAATAAATATCATACAATTCATTCCTTTACAAAGTTCGGTTACGTATTTACAATAGTAAAAGCTAACATGCTGGTATTTGTGTGTGTCTGAGAACACAGTGTCGAGGTATTTAAAGGAGTGGTTTGGCAAAAAAAATAAAATCAATAAAAAATCAAAACGTATGCAATTTTCGAACCCAAATCTAGTAATTGAGCCAAGAGGCTGATGTAATAGAAGTTTTTACACAAAATCTTTTTCCATAAAAATATAATGTCCAAATCTTCAAACGACATCGTTGAGCCTCGTAATCTCGCTTTTGAATAAACGAGTTTGTGAAATAACAGCAAGAGTCCGTATTAACAAATTTAAGCTAGTTGAAAGTGGAGCCATCATCATTTGCATAACTTCCAGCTTTCCAGTATATTTCCACCTTTAAACTTTGGGAGGCGGGGCCTAGGGGGTTTAATTATACCAAACTGCGCCAAGGAAGAAAATGATCCTGGTTGTCCAAGACGAAAGTCGGCAAATCTATGTGAATCACCTGGACGGAACTGGATGCGGTTTGAGGCAGATGTTTGCGAAAAGATTTTAGGTGAGATAGACTTCCATTACTTGTTAGCTACATTAGCCTCATAGCACCAAAACTCTATGAATGTCTTGGCTGATCGACTACATTTGGGGCAAGTGGAAAGCAAGTAGAAAATTGTGTAAATTCGATTTTTGTTTCTTTTTCTTTTTTTGCCAAACCATCCCTTTAAAACCAACAGTACTGAAACCAGTGAACTTTAAGTAAGTTCTGCTGTAACTGATGACTTCTTAATGAAATCCCATAATCCATTACAGATTGGCTTCAGTATATAAAGAAGCTGCTTTGGGGAAGAGGAGGTTAATACAGTACTCCTTTTTGCTGGTTACGCTCGGAATTTGAAACACGTACAAATACTGTCTTTGCGCTAATTCAGAGAGACAGCCAAAACAGCTGCGCTGTTGTTACAGGAAGTCTGGTGCTGACTATTGTAGTCTCTGGAGTCTCTTGGTTTGCTGATTAATTTGCTGTGATACACACATGCTCCAGTCGCTGGCTTTGGCTGAGTTAATGTAGCTTCCCCCTCCCGTTAAAAGTTCATGAATATAGCACTGATGTCAGAGTTCTCCTCACTCGTGCCTCTGATTCAGCCAATATAATGGTGTGTGTGTTTGGAGATACAGTCCAAAATGTATGGACAGTGTGTGTGTAAGCTCATGTGGCAACTGTGTATGGTATGTCTGTTTGCATACTGAGGCCTCCAGCTCCACGTCTCCAGTATATCCCCTCAATCAAATGTGTGTAGTACCTGGTGCGAAGGTCTACTCATTCCCCATACTTGAGCCCTTTTACCTTTACACGTGTATGCATTCCCTAAAGTCACCCTTAGCCACACAGTGCTGCGATTCTGCTCTGCAACACACACACGCTCGCACACAGCTACCTTCTTTTCCTCATGCTGGTCTCCAAGCGGCCAAGCTCCTCGTAGGACTGGTAGAAGAGCTCGAGCTCGCGGCCTCCCCAGCCCCGCCAGACAGCCAGGCACCAGGCCATGTTTTCGTTACGAAAGCCGCACACAACAGTGTCCTTTGCAACCAGCGCAGCTTCCACTAGGGTTCTGAGCAAAAAAAAAAAAAAAGAAAGGGGAAAGAGAGAGAGAGAGAGATGAGGAGGTGTGTGTAAATGTTCTTGAAAACGCTTGAAATAAATATTGTGGATTCTTCCTAGAAATACAAGCCGCTGTTTTCTGGGAAGCTGGTGAAAAGCTGAGGTGGCCAACAGCCCCGCTCCTGGAGATCTTCC
The DNA here is from genome assembly GCA_028565825.1 of Olivaichthys viedmensis. NCBI lineage: Eukaryota > Metazoa > Chordata > Actinopteri > Siluriformes > Diplomystidae > Olivaichthys > Olivaichthys viedmensis. The sequence goes on from JAOUQW010000004.1 coordinate 6,499,851, forward strand.
CTCCCGGGAGTTAGCTCTGAACCTTAATCGGACACGCGTCATCCAGCTAATTAGGGTCCTCAAAAGCATCATAGTATTACATTCAGGTGGGTGAATTAGGGCTTTTAGATTGGCTGGTCCTACTACAAAGGGCAGTGTGAGCAGGCTGCTAAAAAGTTTGGCTTCTTTATTAATTGTTTAGGGCTGCAGTCCATTTTAAAGTGATTACGACCATGCCTTACTTCCTGCACAGTGATCAACCCGTCTGCCTCTTTTAACGTAGGCTAGTTTTCCCCAGCTGAGTGAAATTAGATTTTCCTCTGGACATGTCTGGTGCTCCATACAATTGACTATTATTACATGAATCAATATGACTCTTGCTTAAACTTGACCTTGCCACGGCTCGCCATTTTTCCACACCACATAGAATCTCAGGAGCAAAAGTATCCATCAGTCGGTCCCTTCAATACCGTCCATTGAGAAGGGCCCTTTTGAAGTAACTGTTTTTTCAACACTTCAATTTAGAACCTACAATTGGCTGCGTAGGCGTCATCATTTCAGAATGGACCGCACCATAGATTCGATTTTGGCACGAAGACAGGTGTGCCGGGACTAAATGGGCACTTGACCCTTGGCATCACTATTCACAATTCATGCTCCAAAAAAGGCTTTATGATAAAAATGATCCACAACAATGGTAGAAAGAGAAATGGTCGCAGGAACACAAAATCAGTGCTTTGCAATGGGAATCTCCGTCTCCGGATTTGAACCCTGTTGAAAACCTGTGGTCTGAATTTAAGACGGAAGTCCACATGCACAAATCTCAGAATATAAAGGAACTTGAAACGTATGGAGAAGTGGTCCATTTACAAGTGTGAATATTCCTGTAATTGTAAGACATTACAGGAAGTGTCTGTTACACTTTAAACAGGAGGCTCCACCAAATACTAATTGTGGGGTTGTCAATAATTTCAATTTTTTTTTGTTTGGCAGAAAAAAGTGCACTCTTTAAAAATAAATAAATAAATAATAATAATAATTAAAAAAACGGCATCCGTATGCTCAAAATATAACTCACTACATGTGTTATTCATTTTTACTCATGCCAAAAAAATACTAGATGCATTGTCTTACAGATGACTTAACCCTTATATGACTGACACACACAAGTCTTTGCTAAATAATAGTTCAATATTAGTGTAGAATTAGGCATTGTGCTCCCCCACCCCATTTGTTTCCAGAACTTCTTATATTTAAATGCTTAAGTTAATCTCCCCAAGGGGGAGAAGTCAGTGATTTTTAATTAGTACAACACTGAAATAGCCTTTATTTCTCTGAAGCTAAAGAAATGGCAATCTTCAACAAGACTAATTTCCTGTGGGTTGGAAGATTATGTGTTCCAAGACATTTGCTGAATCTCATCAATCAGACCTTTAGGCGCAGTGGTTGAATGATGTGGGTTATTCAATGGACTGTGTAATGTGGGATTAAGCTCTTTGCTGCTGGTTTGATTCTTTACTCCGCTTAGCACAGGAAATGCACTGATTAGCCTCAGCGCAGCCTTGAGCATGACTGGCAAAACACCAAACAAAAAATATTAGCTCAAACATGTCCTTTTAATTTTGTTCATAAAGGAGGGATGAGGCACTGACAGAGATCGGACTTAAATCTTAAATGATGTGTATTACGAGTAACACGTGTGGTTCACTGGTTTGACCGTGATGCAGCAAACGATCACTTCCAAAAGGATCCAGCGGTAGAGACACGCCCCACAGTCCAACCCCCCTTATAACTCGTCTTTGAGAAAATACATCAAAGTGTGCCCGTCTTCAAGTGATAAATCATACTAATACCCCTTTCCCACTGACATGGTGCTGGTGCTAATCATTCACCGTCTTTACACAGAGCAAAATGGCTTTTTCATAGACAATAATTAACTTATGTCATAGACGACGATTACCGTGAAATCATCATGATTTACTTAGCTCCTCTGCGGTGGAAAAGTGCGCAACTGTTTGAGATTAGGCACCAGCACTCCTGTGCAGCACAGAGTCTATAGATCTCCCAACTGCAAAATGGAAGAGTGGTCTTAAAAATAAAAATAAATAATTAAAAAAGAAAAAAGAAGAAGAGTGCCTGACAAGTATCCTTTCAACACTCAATCTGGTGGAAAACTATAACTTCCACTCATTATCTTGCTCAGCATGCAGTTACTACCACAGACCGTGCAGCCTGGTCCATTTGCAGCTTTAAGGGGTGCAAAAGAAGGAAGGAATGAGCCGGTACCCATAATTACATTCTTGGAAGTCAGAGGACACGAAACAGACATGGTCTTCGTTCTGTCTGGTTGACCAAGAGGTTCTGAACTAGGATGACTAGTTTCCTAGGCAAGGAGTGTGGGATATTATGTGTATGCTGCATGGAGCATGGGTGGGTGTTGGGTCAGCGGCACCAATGCTGCCAGGAAATTTAATCATGCATCTTATCCTATAACGGCTAAATAATAATAATAATAAAAAATAAAATAAAAAGATCAAAACCTATGTCTCTATAATAAAATAAATAGTGTCTATATAGTGTCGCGATAATAAAATATGGTAACTTGTTCTTTTAACTCCAGCTAGAAAGGCCTAAGTGTCTCGAATTGGCACCTTTCACCTGCTATTCATGCTGGATAAAAACAAACAAACATGCTTTTCAAATGCACTCATGAACAACCAATGCTCATGGAGAATTGTGTGCCTTTGGATCCGATTACTTGAAAGGGTTTTCTGCCATAACGGCAGATCATCCTGCATCCAAATGACAAATCTATTCAATTTCACTGCTTTTATTACCTTAACGCTGTATGGCCCTTGACTTCTGCTACGTCATATCATGCTACTCTATTAACTTCCTGTATGGTATCAATTGGAGGGCAGATGTAGCAACTAAGTACTCAGTAAATAGTGTCCAAACAAGTAAAGAGTAAAGACAGCATGGAGAAAAAAAAACGATGCCTTTGTTCTTTAATGCATCTGTCTAGTCATAGCAAATATTAGCAAGCTAGCACCCATCCAAGGTAAACCAACTGGGAAAGCAATGGAACCACAAATGCAGTGTCGAAGGTGCAATGGTTCGAGTGCAAAAACAAACAGTTCATACTGAGACTGGCAGTCAAAAAACTGCACAGTGCAGGAAAGCTTCCCAAGTCGTCTAGGCTGCTTGTTTAGGAGCCACCCAAACAACAAGTTAGTAAGGTGCTTTTACGCTGACTAGCATAAGGGGAGAACACAGGGTAACTCTTTTAGAGCCAAGATTTCAGCACAGGATCCCATGGAGAACGTGTTTCTTTCTCGGAAAAGGAACGGTAAAGACAACAGACGGTTCACTTGACTGGGAACATTTGTTGTCATTTGTGAAGAAAAAGTTAGAGCTGTGCAAAGCAAGTTACTGAAAAGGACCAGGCCCTGAAAGCCTTAGTGAAAGAAGCTGTTCTCTTTCCTTTCTACGCTGTGAGTCAGACATATGACGCTTTATGAACTTGGCCACTGGGAGGGGGCTCAGCTCAAAGACTTGATTGGAAACAAAGAATTGTCTGAGCTTCGTGAGACAGCTGGCTGGAATCTGCACCTGGGTGGACTCCAATTCGCCGGGGCAGAGGTGAGGGTAGTGTCGTCTCGACAAGTACAAGCTCTCATCAGTTCAGCAATGAGTTCCATCTGGATTCAGTCCAGTTTCAATGTGGAACAGAGAGCCGGTCTGACCGACTGACTGGAGGAAGCTGGGTAAATCCCACCTCATCATGTGTCCACAGTAAACATAAAAGACAGATTTTGACTAATGATTTTGTCAGTGTGCATTGAGGTTCGAGCTATCTGAGCTAGTTTTTTTTTTGTGGAAGGAATAAAAACCATGATGAGCTTCGGAAAGAATTTACATTTGTAAAACTACAAATCCTGAAGCTTCTGGAGTTTAAAGAGTCATTGGCCGTTTATGTCTTAAGGGACCAGTGAAAATGTCATTACTCTGACCTACAGGTGTATATGTTGAGACTGGAGTCTATAAAAGCTGTTTAAAAGTCTTACTGAGTATACGTGGGTGTCCTTGTGTCTGATTTTTTGCCGCACAAAGCTCCTGATCTCCTGTGAGACCTGGGAACACGTGTCTGCTGTGATCCAGGTGTGTATGTGGGTACGTGTGTGGCCTTTATACCAGAAATATCAGTCTTCTCTCTCTCTCTCAACAGCTGCTGTAGCTTTTAGAGATATAATTACAGGAGTGCTGTGAGCCCTTAAGTGCATGATGAATGATTTCTGTGCGCTTTATTGAAGCTGAATTGCCAAATTAATATTCGCATTCTCTACGTTCTCTCTCTTTTTCTTTCTTTCTTTCTCTTTGTCAGGACTGGGAGCTTAGTGGCGTATAAAGAGGTTTCACATATTAAACTCTGATGAGGGAAGGCCGCAGCCTGGGTAGAGCTGCTTAATTGCCTCACGTTTGGCTCTTTACGCGCTTAATGTGCATTTTATGTGGTCATACTCTGTAACTGTGCTGTATTTATGTGCAGCCTTTCTGCACTTTGTTGAGACGTTGCTGTGAAAAAAAATTGCTTGGTTAAAAAGTAAATGCACGCAATTTTCCCCTTACCCTAAATGTAGTGATGAGCCAAAGTTTGCTTCTTTAGTTTTGCACTAGAGCTACATGGATAATGTAGCTAACAAGTAAGGGAAGCTTATAGCTACCAGTTTAGCATCGTGCAAACCGCATGACTAAATCATCACACAGCTGAAACAGTGTCGAGTTCAGTATCTCAAACAGACTTGCTTATGTGGTTTCTGAACGCTGTATGACACTGAGCTATAAAAATGGACAGAAGGACGTCACAGAGCTAAAATATTTTGGCGTCACTCCACACGAGCATGAGGTAGGACGTGTGGCGTAGCGACTTTAGAATAGAATAGAATGCTCCTTTATTGTCACATATACATATACAAGTACAGTACAGTGAAATTGATTCTTCGCATA
>JAOUQW010000004.1:6507027-6522030 GCA_028565825.1 Olivaichthys viedmensis
TATGTAAGCTGATTAAAAAAAAAAAAGTATGCTGTAGGCTGTGGTGTTTATAATTAAATTAACAAAAGTTGAAATGGTGTACAAATAGAAATAAGGAAATAAGGTATTGGCAACTACAATCAAGGTATATGAAGTACTGTAAAAATGGTAGGCCACTTTTACTGCATCACTGTGCTTGTTGTGCATCAGTGAACTGGTTTACTCATTCTAATAGCTATTCTTTATTTCTGATAATATATGTAATAATATTTTATATATATATATAAATAAAAAATATATATATTGTATTATGTTACTTTGTAAATATTACAATACATTTGGCAATGACGTTGGCTAGTATATAGGGTTTGGGAGGGAAAGATTTTTGGGGCAAGTTTTGATTCTCCCTTGAGCTGCCTTTTACACGCAGACCTGGCAACCCTCGTGCCGACACTCAGTTTCGAGTCTGGAAAAATCATTCTGAAAGTTCAAATCTGGGATAAATATACGTGCTAAAAACCCTTTAGTGTACGACCGGCTTGAGAAGCTGGTGTGATGACACACTTTTAGGTTTTAATACTGACTAATCAATTCAAACGTTCAATGATCACAACAAATAAGGCCGAACTAACTCATTCACTAAACTTCAACTAGAGGCTCTCCTTATCCAAAATAATGAAATGTTGTGTCTAATGGATATACACCAGGCAAAAATGCAGTTTATTGTTCTGTGGGAACTCAACCCTGTCTCAGCCTATAGGCCTTGACGGCATTTCCATGGCAACGCGCTGTGGTATGCTGAAAAAGGGCAGCCTGGATAAACTACATCTCCCAGAAGCCCACCTCGGTAGCGGTCCACAGGGTGTTCTCCATCTTCAGCTGACAGCTGAGGCGTGATCCTGGGCACGGCATTCGCTTCACCTCCACCTGACCTTTGGCTACGTTCACCACCGTGTAGTTCCTATAACACACACACACACACACACACACACACACACACACACACTTGCCTTCTTAGACTGATTGAGCTCAGCTGCTCCGCTGGCAATTGGTTATTGAAAAAAGATGGGAAAGAATAAAAAATACATTTTACAAATGGGATGTACAATTCATAGTTTGTGTGTTTATGTGCAGGACAGCAGCGGAGCTAATAAGCTCGGATGTGAAGAAGCAAATCGCCTGCAGTTGATTTATTACTGGTTTTCCGTTTGCACATTTATCGTAAATTATACTTTCACTGAGTAAGCATGGCTATTTGCTTCTACTGGGAAGGAAAGGAAAATACATTTTGTGGATTTACGCAATTCATTAAGTCATTTACAGAATGTTGATTCATGGCTGTAGCTCTGAAATCATTAATCACGCTCTACTCCGTAGCACTCTCCTTGTGGCTCCGTTCCCCAAATGAGTCACTCCATCACGACCCTAAATCATCTGTTCATCATTGCGCTTTTGAAATTTGAAATCCAATTTCTTTATGAAATGGACATTATATTGATCATAATAGATGATCTTGAAGTTCTTTTCCTATAATCTAATGAGCAACGTCAAAGCTTATGAAAATAAAAACCTCTGCTCAAATCGCCGCAGTCTCTGACGGTCGTTCTCTCTTTTCACCAATTCTATCACTTTTATAACGTTAAAGTCATTTAATTTACTATCTTATTTCACTTGCTACTTGTATTCATTGTCCAAAATGTGTTCAAGCCTATAGATTTATTTCTACCCAGGGTACATAACCTTTAGAGGCAGGTATTAACATTTACTGTTACATTTTCTTAAATAACTTTTTGATAAATTGAACATGCATGAGTAGTTTTAATTCCACTCTTATTCATGTAAATTTATAAAGACCAAAATTGATTTTTACTTTGTTACATTCGGCCAAAGTATTTATTTATTTATTAATTTATTATTATTATTATTTTTAATTTGATCAAATGTTCTGCACATTTTGTTTACTTCCTCAGGCACTGTTACAAAAAAAAAAAAAAAAAAGACTCAAGTAAAAGGAGTCCTCCAAAAAACTACTTCAATAAGAAAACTAATACATAGTGTTATTCATTACACAGGATCAGATTTACATTTCAGAACAAGCAGTGGTAACCCAAACCATTCACAGTAAATATTGGATTCTTTGGTGTATTTGGTTCTCCGTTGCCTGTCACACGGTCACATCTAGGTCGACATTAGGGTCGACAAAGTCTGAGACGTATAAATCAATGTGAAATAACAGTGACAAAAAGTGCTACCTACTTTGAGCCCCAAAAAACCTGGACGTTGAACTTGAGAAAAGTAAGCTGTGGTTGTGTCTACGATGAGGCTAACCGCTAACGTTAGTCATGTCACCTAGCTAGCAAGCAAAAAAAACGCTGTGCATGAGGTTAACGTTGTTTCACAGACGAGCGGTGTAGCTTCTGTACAGTGGCGTAACTACCGGCAGTGCGGGGGGGGGGGCAATCGTACTGGGGCCCGTAGCGTGAGGGGGTCCGTGGCGTGAGGCCTTATATGTCGGTACTTACGCAAGTTTAACATCACCTATGGCTCATAAAGCAGATCCGATCATTTTAACAACATACTTCATCAACCTCGATCGTATCTGGAAATCAGCCCTACAGTCATTTTCTCTCTCTCTTATTCATAATGCACGTCCTGCATGGTAGCCATTTTCAAATGGATCCTTCGCAACTTGCTGCATCATATATATATATATATATATATATATATATATTCAATATTTATCCTTCTAAAATATTAAAGGAACAAAATGACTCAAATAATACATAAAAATATGTATTTTATCAAAAAATATGCATGTCGCACACAGCAAGGGTTCTCTGGAAATCTATGTTATTTGGCTAGTGGCGTTTCAGACTGCCAACTACACTCTCAGTCAAAAAGGTACTAAACCGTACATTTTCTTGTCACTTGGGTGGCACCCTTAAGGGAACATCTTTTGTACCTTTAGTATGCATCTTTTACCTGGAAATGTGAATATGTATATAATTCGACATTAAGGACCACTGTTGTACCTTTAAATCACTTCTAATTTAAATATTTAATATTCCCAAGTAAAAGATACAGACTGAATGTACAAAAGATGTTCCCTTAAGGGTACCACCCAAGTGACAAGAAAAGGTACAGTTTAGTACCCTTTTTTTTTTTTGAGTGTATGACGTATAATTATTGCGACCCAAACAGGTAATCCAAGGTCATTTTATTTATTGAAAGTAATTTGTGTATGGGGAGCCCATAAGATCCTAGTTCCGCCACTGCTTCTGTATGATGTAATACACACATTAATACACGAGTTGAAAATCCCATTTGCCGCCATTTATTTACAGTGAATAGTTTTTAATCTAATCACCACCACTGCTTGTTCTGAAATGTAAATCCGATCCTGTGTAACGGGTACCGAACGACTAGAGTAGATTTTTCACAAGATGTCTTCTTACTATTACTTAAATAGTTATTTGGATGACCCCTAGATACCGTCTAACTCTTACGTAAAGAGTTATTTGGTAACAGTACTTTTACTTAAGGTTTTTGGCTCTTCTACCCACCTCTGATAACCTCCCTCATGTACAGGATATGTGTAGGGCACTATGTAGGGGACGCGGTGTATTTTGGCACCCTCTCTGTGCTAGAGCAAAAACAAAGCCGTCTTTCTTCTGCTGCAGTTCCCAGGCTGCAAATGTGAATTACAGCACCCTTCAGCGCGTCCCGAGGCCGCTCCGTTTGGCATGATGACATGGCAATGGCGGTAATTGCCAACACCTGGGCCGCGAGATAAAAGCTGGCCGTTCGGATTGTCTCAGGATGCCTCGGGTGGGCGGCTGAGCGGCGCAAACAAAGCAGCCGTTCCTCATCTCACCTGGAAGCCATCTTCTGAGATGAGCTTTAGGCCACTGCCATTTATCTTATAGGAAGCCAGTCATGAATAACAATGAGTACGTTTACATGCTCATGACTATTAATACGTCCTCAAATGGATTTTCTAAGGGCCATGTGGTTCATCTCTTAACATTTTCCCACTTAAATCGGCTTAATGGAGGGTGTTTAGGTCCACGACTGTGAGTTTTAAAAAGGGGGTTACTGGAGTTAATGAGGAAGAGTGCAGATGTGTGGAAAATCTTAACTGAAGGGTGCTTACTCCAAAAGGGAGCACTTGAAATGTTGATTAACATTAAGGACGGCAACTGAAACAAATGAGAGGGGAAAATTGTATTTTTTTTAAATCTAATTTTACCAAAAGTTAATCAAAATTTTTTAAAACAGGCATGCGCTGATATCAAATTTTTATATCACGATAATTTCTGAACCTTTTATCATGGGCTACAATATTATTGGAATATTGTATTTTTTTGTAAACTTATTTTGCAATTCATCTCAGTATGCTATCCAAAAACGCTCCCTGAAAATGTTGCCTATTCCTGAATGGAAACGCAAGGGTAGAAAAGATATTCGCTAATAATATTACGCATGTTAAAACACTGTGGTATGTCATATAAGCAAAAATCGCAATAAACAGTCTTAAAAAAAAAAAAAACCATTTATAGTGCACATCAGCGACGATGTCCAATGAAAAACATGTGTTTCTACTTTTTGCGTTTTTAACTTTTTATCATACATGGAATGTGGGAAAAAACCTCCATCTACCCCACAGCAGTTAACATCTAAATAGCCGATGAAAAGCCGACACATCACACCGTGAATTTCAGATTTATCGTCTATGATTAATGATATGAAAAGGTGTTTTTTTGTGTTCCTGAAAAATTGGAATTTTGGAGATACACGTTTTTCATTGGACAGCGACGATATTCAAAAATCACAAGCCCGGTTTCAGAGCAGCGGTTAGAATATAATGCCACAAAAAAATCTTGGACTGTCGATTTATATTATTAAAATATAATTATTTAAATATTCTCAGCGATTTATTTAACCGTAGCCAAACCTGTCAAATTATACCATAACAACCACGATTTTTTGCAGCACTATTATTATCTGTGATTAAAATTTTTCAGTTAGCATGTCATTTTGTAATAATTTACAAATCAGTTCAAAGCCATGGGGTCTATTTCTTATTCTAATACAGTACCATAAAACCCCCTGAATCAGTTTTTTTTTTGCATAAGTATTGAGAAAGTCTCTGAACGGGAAAATGTTCATTTTGCCCTGTGGTAACAAATTTGACTCAAACACCTAGATCTATATCTATAGTACTTATTTTTAAATAAACCCACTAAACAGAATTTTAAATGAATACTACTTTTCCGTGGCTTGCCCGTCTACACACACACCTATCGTCCTTGTCTCCGTCCCAGAAGACGGCGCTGCAGCCCTGCAGTGAGGAGAGGAAGAGCTGACTGTGGTGCTCGCAGGGCAACAGGTACCTCAGACAGGCGAAACTCGGCTCCTGCATCTGCCTCAGGACAGGCATGGCAAGAGGACGCTACACACACACACACACACACACACACACACACACACACACACACACACACACAAACGACCATTAGACTGCAATAGACACTGCACCAACAATTAACCATGCAACTTTTCAAATATTCTATCCACCTATTTTTTGTGTCTGATGAAGCAGAAACGTACCATGTTTTCTGAACTCTGGACGTTACGTAAAAGTTATGTTTTTGTCCTCTAGCGGGTGCTACGACTGATACAGCGATGCGATGCCATGTATATGTAATCATGTTTGCATTAACCTGATTGTAATATGCCCATTTGTTAGTGTATTTACGGTCGCGCCAGCAGTTGTAGGAAGGTACGACAACTATTAGTTCGGCGCTAACGTAACACTGAAAATCCCACAGACTAAATCGACATGATCGTAGTGGCAGTGAGCGGACAAACAAAAGCTACTCAGAAAAGGTACGGTAGGTTTCAGCATTAAACGTGGATTTGTAATGATAGATATTTTCCAAGCCTGACAGACGAATTAAGATCAGGACTGTAGCAATAGCTCCAGCCCAGGAAACAATACAGCACTGAACTACGACAGCACTAACGGGACAAATACTAAACTAGACTGCACTAATAGGGCATTGCTGAAGTGCTGCTGTTTTTAGAGGCAGTGCAAACATTTAAAAAATATATATATAATAATTGCCTGGTACATCAATGTGACTTGTACAACAAAGTGCTGTTTATATAGATTTTCCTTTAAGCAGACAGAATTTAAGGCTGGTGGGTTTTATACTCCAGAGGGATTGTCCTGAAAATATAGTACACACATTTATGCTAAACTGCAACAATGTAATACTACACAAGACTTGGAGTAATTCTCAGTAATTATATTTTGATGTTTTTTTTAGAGCATTCAGTTCACAACTCCAACCCACTCACACTAATCCTACCCACGCTACTACATTAGGCAGAAACCGTACTCTAAAATGTGTTTTTATTGGTATTGGAGTAAGTATGTGATGTATAAAGCTTCTCTATAAAGTACCTTCTCTGGTTTGGTGTCCCAGCACTCCTGCATCAAAGCCTGCAGGCAATAGAACTGCACTTCCTCTGGGTTTCCCAGAACAGGCCTGATGCCTTTAGAGAGTTTCTTCGCTATCTGCAGCTGGTGATGGCCCAACGATGGCCGACGGCCAGACAACAGCTCGTACAGGACCATTCCATAGGAGAACACATCCACCTGAGAGACAAAGAGAGAGGAAACATGTAGAAAAGAGAGGAAAAGACGCACAAGGCGACAGAAAGCATCATTAGAGCATAAAAGTCATTAAATATGCAACAATTGCTTTGCCAGACTTTGACAAGTGTGAAACTACACAGGAGGGTGAAGAGTTATGAGTGCTGGCATGCTGTCTCTTCTGTAACATGCCAGATCTGGCTCCTTGTCCGTTGTACAACAAAACTCAGACAGAACGGAACCAGGTCGTATCTGGATTGCAACGTTATCAAAGTTAGGTCATTTTTGTGAATGGACAAGAACTTGGACTAAAAAAAGAACATTGTGTGTTTTTAGAAATAACAGCCTTGCCAAGAGGTTTGGAAAACAGAGCCACGATTTACCCACGGCACTGAAAGTACAGTAGCGTAGCCTGACATCACTCAGTAAGCATTTAAGATATGCAGGAAGTGTGCTGGAGGAGGCAAGGGCTCGTCTGGACCGCTCATATAAGGCAGTGTACTACATTCCTTCTGCTTGAGGGTGGCAGCCTCTCTGCGGCTACAGGAAAATCTAAGGAAACAAGTTCGTACATGCTTTCCTAGGTTTACATCATTTGACTCTTTTTGGTTGATTTCAGAATCCCCTCCTTAATTCAGGCTTGTTTCCTTCTTTCCTTCATTGCTTTCTCCCCTGTTGATTGGAGCGACACCAGGCAATCGTGGGCGTCTGTGAGCTCATGTATATGGAAGAGGGAAGTTGGTGCTTTCCTCAAAGTGTGTTCAGCCGCCCTGTGACGTTGCATAAACAGCAGTTTGAAAAGATGCAGTGGCAGAGCTGCACGTCTCGGAGGTAGCATGTCTTAGCCCTTACCCTACCCGGTTGGTAGCTGTCGTGCGATAGGGGAGAACTAGCTAGTGGGTGGGAATTGGCAATTACCAAAATTGGGAGAAAAATGGGGTGATGACCAAAATTGGGAGAGGGGGGAAAATCAAAACAACCAACAATCTATAGGGGTTATTTGTAATAGATTTCTTCTAAGTGTCCTTTTAAGCTTACTTGGTACTAGCATCTTGTTACCTACACAGTTCTTTAAAAATGTAATGTATTTTCTGGACTATAAGACTTACAGTACAGTAAAGCGATGTACTGCATATATTATCAGTGTTGCATTATTCCAATTGCTAAAATGCCCATTTTTTTGTGCATTTACTCGACTTGCTACTGCAGCAGTTACGTTTCATGAGCACCCAATATGGTAAATTAACACTACTGTTAGCTTGGTGCTAACGTAACAAAGAATCCCATAACTGCGCTACTTATAAAGTCAATTACAGGGTTTCCGCATCAAACGTTGCTATATAGCGACTTCTTCATAAAGATGGACATACAGTCGGATATTTTCCAGGCCTGACAGATGGATTTCGATCGGGACTGTAGCAAAGACCTCAGCAGGAAACAATACAGTGCTGAACTACGGAAACACTAACAAGACAAAAACTAAACTAGACTACACTAATAGGGGTCTCTGGAGTGCTGTTTTAAAGGCAGTACAAACGTAAAAATGGAAATTTCTGTTACATTATATACAACAAAGCAATGTATATATTAATATTTCAGCTAAGCAGACAGCATTGATATGTTAGTGAGATGTGATATGGTAAGCTTTCTATTGTATATCTAGATATTGCTATTGCGATATGCCTTGCCTGATATATTCAAAACCAATTGATAAAGCCTTGAAGACCATAGTCGAAGATCAGCCTGCATTATTTGGCTCTGTTGGGACTGAAATATTTGGAACGTCTGACATTGGTCAGGCTGATCGCAGCACACAATAAAATATTTAGGGATTGGCTAGAGGGAACATTCGTATACAGTAAACCACGTCTTCACACTAAAATTAAGTAACTGGCTACTAATTAAACCACTAACTCCTAATTGTGCAGGATTTGATTAGTGAGTGGTCATGCTATGAGAGGAACCAGCTCGATCATTACCAAGAATCATGTGACTTTAGCAAGATTCCTGAACTTCAGTTCTCCCTAATATGACGATGCAATTGATAAATAACAGAAGCAGTGACTTCAGGTTTTGGAGTTTCAGTGAGCAAAGCATTTTTTCCCCCAAACCCTGAGATTTGTATTACTTCGACTGCCCAATCAATACATTACCGCTCATTATACTTTTGTGGATCCTTGTCGATAGAGGACATATAAAACACGACTGGATCCAAACCTGGGTCCCAGCAATAGATCTCACCTCAGAAGCAGCACCTTAGCTTAACCCTAGGGAGATCTTTGGGGAAAATCGGAGCTGTAGCAAAGTTAAAAAGGGTCTAAATCTCAGGTGGGTTGAGCTGGAGAGATGAGTGGGTTTATCGACACTGCTGCTCAACTGGATCTCAAACTTTTCTTTGAGGGGTTTTGAACAGAATCGACACGATGAGAAAGATTTAAAGCCTTTGTAAAAACCTCGAGGCTGTGTAGGCCCCCTCGAGATGCTCGGCGAGTCAGCACCAGCATCATTCATTAAAACAGGCCACTCGAAGGAGGCAAACCAAGCTGAGCGAGTATTAACGCTGTTTCACTTCCAGAATACACCACAATTCTACAGGTCGTTAAAAAAAGGAAGAAAATAAGAAATGGGATGTCAAGAGAGGCATCTTGTATTACTTGTATTACTCATAGTCACACCAAGGAATAAATCAGACACGCACAAACGCCATTGGCTACAGGAACAAGAGAATAATGTGAAAAGGAAGATTAGTAGTTGTCACAGAGCCCTTTACTTCCCAGACACTGACACACAACATTACAGGATGTCCTCCTGATCGGTTTGCGACTCAGCAATAGATGTTCAACTATGAAAACACTGCGTGTCCTCAGTATTATAAGGTTCTATCTGGAATTTTGGTCGAAAAAAAGAATGTAACCACATAAACGTCATCACTGGGGGAAACTTTATTCTACTGGGCTGTTATTTTTTTAATTTTGCAAAGTTTTTGGTGTAATATTTCAAAAAACTAATTTTTAGAGCATAAGGAAGTTTTTCTTTTCTTTTCTTTTTTTTTAAAGAGCCGAGTCTGCGCTGACACCTGGAGGCACACCTGTTTGACCTGATTACTTTATACGGCTCAGGATTACAGAAGAAGTGTCTAGAATATGATACTGTATTACTGTATCTGTTACAACTCGTGACCTCAGTATTATAAGGTTCTAGCTGACATTTTGGTCGAAAATGAGTTCACCACATAAACTTCATCACTGGGGGAAACTTTATTCTCCTGTGGTGTTATTTTTGGTGAAATATTTGAAAATACTTTTTATTTTCTATCTCCAAACTCACAGATTAACTTGGTTTTATAAGGTTCTATCTGCCAGCTAATCAGCATCCAGGATGAATACACAACATAGCCAGCTGGGGTCAATAAGTATCCATGTTTTATTTACACGCTGACAGAAAAGAGCAGAGTGGAACCTCAGTATGACGAGCCAGAAGAGAGAGAAACTTTCAGCTGCAGATCGTTTTGCAGTGTAAGTGTATAAAACAGAATTGGTCTTGCGCTACCGGATTTGCTGCTCTTACGATGTGTACACGTTGTGGCACATCCGCTGAGTTATTACCATTTATTTGTCATTTATTAAGAATGAGGGCTTGATTTAATGAGAGACAGTCAGATAGAACCTTATAAAACCACACAGTGTGAGCTTACAGAATAATAAGGTTCTTTTATTCTTATTTTGATAATATAAATTTAAAGTAATCTTAAAGTGTGCTAGCTGGAACGTCAAAACTTCGAAGCCCCACATCTCAGAATGGCTCTTCACCCAGATAGAACCTTATAATACTAAGGTCACGAACTGCCACCAGCGAGAACTGCTTTATTTCATCAGTTATCAAAAACAAATTCTTTAGTAATATCAATTAAAGCAAGTTTGCTCTTATCAACTGAAAGTGGTAGGGACGTTAATACAACGGATCATCATCATGTGTCAGTCATTAAGATTACAATTAACACTGTGGATACTGGACAACCAAAAGGCCTACATAACTTTTATGTTTCCCACACAGAACTGTTAAACGCATACAAGGCATGAATTCATTAGTGGTGTACTGTCCGTGCTAGACAAACAAAGAGGTACATTTCTTGGGTAGTGTAATATGCTGCTGGACTAATACTATGCAGCGACCTGATAGAAATGGGACAGATGGGATATGTTTGCGTTTTCAGGTAAGTGAATGCTGAGCTATGTGGCATGGTAGCTTTACCTGGGCACCCAGATTGTGCTGTTGACTGGCACCACACTAAGGGCCTGGAGGTGGGGAAGAGTTCGACTTTGTGGTGCTGGATCTGCACTTCCTGGAGGCGAAGACTCCGCCGAGACCTGCTCGTCCTGAGCTCTGTCTGCGTCCTCGCAGTCCGTGGAGAAGGGCATGCTGCTGAAGCTGGCTAGGGAGCTGAGGGCCCCTGAGCTGTAGCCCTCGATGTGGGTGAGTCCTGCCAGCTGCTCCGAACTGAATCCCGAGGAGGTGATGGAGCAGTAATCCAATGAGTCCTGCTGGCTGAGGATCTGTGTGCCAGCTTCCTCGCTG
This sequence comes from Olivaichthys viedmensis, assembly GCA_028565825.1. Lineage (NCBI taxonomy): Eukaryota > Metazoa > Chordata > Actinopteri > Siluriformes > Diplomystidae > Olivaichthys > Olivaichthys viedmensis. The sequence goes on from JAOUQW010000004.1 coordinate 6,518,243, forward strand.
TGCATTACTGTCACTGTTACAGCAGCTTTAAGGTCAGGTGGGACTGGCTCCTCTTCCTCTGCTTGTAAATCAGCGTCCAAAGTGACGTCTGTGACTCCCGCCTGATTCTGAACGGGGAAAACGTCCCGCAATGGGTGCAGGTCACCGCAGTTGTAGCTGGCGTAGACCTGGTAACTGACGGCGTGGTACATCAGCAGGGTGTTGGTGTGGTCATCCAGGCACCAGACGGCCTCGTCACCTCGGAAACTGGGGGCAGACGCCATAGAGATCATGCAGGAGGGCGGGAGGTAGGGGTCGAGGCGGCGAATGGGCTGAAGGGAAAGGCTGTCGATCACGAGCACGCCGGGCCCGTTAGTGTACCACACCTCAGAGCCGGAGCGTACAGGCACGATGCTCTTCACAGGGTACGGCCTCTGGCGCGGGTCCAAGTCCTCCATCCCCAGCAAGGACTTGTTCAGCGTGTGAGAGCACACGTAGGCCTCGCCCTCCAACGGCACGTCGTCCACTAGAGTGTACACAGCAATCAGGCCATCCGCCATGCCAGCGAAAACCCGCGGCAAAGACTGCACAAGCAAGAATGACAATTAGGACCTCAACACAGTCAAGCAGACATTAAGTGTATGCACAGCAGGAGTTTAGATTTTCCTCAAACTAAATCAGGTTTCCTTTGGAAACTGTGCATTCTGTTGTTGACGGTTTACAGTATAGATATCATCATATTTGACAAATGCAAGATCATACTTTAAGCCCTTAAACTTCCAGGACCCCCAAAACTACATATGCCTTATAGGTTGCCTTTAAAGGAACAGTGGCAGAGTTGAGCAGCTCAGAGCTGAGCTAATTTCAGGGCCAGAAAAAAGTAACCAAAATCCAGACAAGAAGGAACTGAGGAGATCCATTGCATAGCGATATTACAAATGACAGTTTTCTAAGGTATCTTTTGAAATGATGTGATTATTTCAGGTCTTTACAAACTTCACTTTAAATGCTAGTAAAACCATTAGAAACCACAGACATGATGTCAGACCTCCAAAAAAAAAAAAGAAAAAGCCTAAGGTTCCGTGATAAATAAGCATGTGATTGAAAGTGTAGAAAGTTTTACATTTCTAGGTACCATCATCTCATATAATCGGTCTCGGGAAAGCAACACGGGTACAATAAGTAGGAAAGCTCACTAGAGACTATTTTGCGCCAATTAAAAAAAGGTGACAGTTTCTAAGAAGACCATGTGGCTGTTCTACAAAGCATCTGTCGAGAGTGTGTTGGTATGCTCAATCACTGTCTAGTATGATTATACAACATTTCAAGACAGGAAACATTTAGAGAGGGTGGAACACGCTGCTGCCATGATAATTAGCTGTGACATGCCTTATGTGTGTGCCATTTTTCACTCGCAAATCCAGTATAAAGCCCTTAAAGTCTTCTTTGACCCCTCTCATCCAGCAAACAAAAACAGTACCCAACCCATTTGGTATTAGTGTTGAATTCTTAAATTCGAGCCTTTCTATTGACCTACCATACACAGTTCATCATTTTTATACTATTATACGCTACATCCATTAGTGTGTAGGAATGTAATTATGTGTGAGCATGTAGTCATGTATGTTATGTATTATTCCCTATTATTTGAAAGGCTAATAAAGTACCCCTTTGCATGAAGTTATATAGCATTATTCTTCTAATATTAGTGTCACCAGCTTCAAGGAGACATCTAGCATATGTGGTACGTAAGCCTAGGTTTTCATTTCCTGAAAATAAAATACATTTTGCTCATGTGCATTCCCTTGACGACTCTCTGACAGATTCGAGACTACATGACCTCTTGACGCCAATATTGTCATATTTAACGTACAAATTAGAATGTAATTGGCTATCACATTTTTTTTCTAAACAGATTTTTCTAAAGACAGCCCTGTCCGAACAAGAATTGTCCCCCATTCTATTCAGCGTGTTGTTCTCTAAAAGTGTTTTTGGCTCGGGCTGTAAGTGTGTTATCCATTTCGTTTCCCTCCCTAATGCCGCCCTGAAGGCACAAAGCATTCGCCATTGACCCTGAGTGCATCAAAGACGCAGTCGGAGGCCACATCAAAGTGCGCGAGGGAGTCTAAGTGTGTGTTTCGAGAGGGATGAAGAGCAGCTCTGTCATTGTTGTCTGAAGCGAGGGCCATCTGCCTCTGAGAACTGGAGCAGGAACACCTGCACTCTGGACACTTCAAACAAGAGGAGGAGAAAGGTGGAAAAACCTCCGTGTTGGCCACCGTAAAGGCCCTTCATCATAAAGCCTGGGTGTGGTGCGGGGTGAAGTTTGGCGAGCAGCTCATTCGCACAGTGGATGAAGTCGTAAAAAAGCTGCAAATGCAACACAGGGCGAGCTTATGTAAATATGATAATCGGCGTGTAAATATTGAGCCTTACAGATACCACTATCCAAGTGGCTCGACGCCACCTTGATTAGATTATATGACATTGATAATCCAAGCACTCGCTTTTTGAGGCACACTGATGTTTTTATTTTTTTATTTTTTTATATATTTTACACTTACGTAAATTCGATCATTAGGCAGACACTTTTATCCAAAGTGCCTTACGAGTAGGATGGAATACAATCCAGGCATACAGATGAGCAGCTTAGGTTAAAAGCCTTGTCGAATATTGGCCGTCTGGCCAGTTTGGGATTTGAACTCACGACCTTTGAATCATCTTAAGATCCTATAACGATTAAACCAATCTACAACCCTTGTTTTTTTCCCCCCATCTTTTTGGACACACACAAAAAAGAGAGAAGCCCGGCTGTAGTGTTTGAACCGGCTCGGATACTGACCTCTGACCTGGCTGGCAGCAGTGTGAGGCAGGTGACCATGGCCGGACAAGAGAGCAGTTTTTGCGGGTGACTCAGGGGACACATCTCTTTCAGGCTGTAGATAAAAACCTCCTGCTCCTGACAAGAATCACATGAAAGCAAGATTGGTTATCAGCATTCACCACGGCTGGACACCTGGCTGAGGAAGGAGGACAAACAAATAGCTCCAAAAAAAACAAAAAAACAGCCATGTGGCCTTGAAATCCAATCATCTACTAAAGCTGGACATGACTTAGGAGCTGCTCAAGTATTTAGTTTTATTGAATTCCTTGTCGTAAGGGCGCACACTAGATGACTGGGCAAAGGCAAGGTTTCACACATGTGGCAAATAGGCAAAAACCTGGAAGGAATCAGCCCAATTTCCTTATCAAGTCACACAAACAAATATAGAGCTGCATATAATATGTACCGCATCCTGCTTGATTTGCATTATCCTCTCCTCATGATAATTTAATACCGGTTGTGGTCATTTTTACATGATTATAAAATCAGTTGTGCATTTGCCAGGTTTACAAGCTTGTCCTCCATCTCTCCGCTCCACTTCTCACTCAGAGCACTTATACGCCTCTTCACGATGTTTCTTGTTTATCCTCCCGTGGCCTACATCAATCGTCCGACTCCATCGCTGACCGTCTCGCATTGCAAGGCTTGTGTACATTTTCACCCATGTTTGAGAATATGGCGAAGCCTCTGATCATTCTGGAGCGAGATCAGAAAGCTTGAAATCATCTTGCTTACTGCTGACCAGTGTTGCCAGGTCTGTGGTTTTCCCATGGAATAGAGCTTCTTTTGAACTGGTGCCACAGGTTGATTGTTTTTTTTTTTGTCTGCGAGTCAGGAGTTGGGTGTTTTGCATACATTACATTAATTACATCAATCTTCTGCAAATTAAATATGTAAGCTGATTAAAAAAAAAAAAAAGTATGCT
>JAOUQW010000004.1:6554070-6564174 GCA_028565825.1 Olivaichthys viedmensis
GTTTTTATCTAAAAAAGTGCTCTAGTGCTGAATATCTCACTTTCTTTAATGATGCACAAACATTTCTCTGTAACATTCCATTTTTAGGGAAAAATGAATGATTGGAAATCTATTGGAATCTTTTCCACTGACACACTTATGCAGAAGACTTAAAATCTAAAACAAAATGCATATATATATATATAGTGCCTAAGACTTTTGCCCAGTACTGTATGATGACACTGGAGTGTGTTTCAAAACACAGTGCCTGCCAGGGTTCATTTTTGGCCAACAATAGATTTTACAGTAAGTGTTCTTGTCCAGGAGGTACGAGAAGGTTATGGGACGGTAAACTGCCGCTAGCTTGGCGCTGACATAACACTGAACATTTCATAGTAATTGAACAAAAAAAAAGAAAAAAAGAGTGAATTATAAAGTTCCAACATTTTTACATAATGTCCTCCTGGTAAGGATGGACTTACAGCCATATTTTCCAGGCCTGACTGAGGGACCAGGACTGTAGCAAAGGCTTCACCTCAGGAAACAATACAGCACTGAACTATTGCAACACTAACGGGACAAAAACTAAATTCGACTACACTAATAGGAGTCTCTGCCGTGCCGATGTAGAGGCAGTAGAAACATGATGTAAAATAAAAATGCCTGCTACTTGTACAACAAAAGCAAGCAGACGGAATTTTGGGAAATCATTATACCCTGGAGCGACTTACTGTCTAGAAAATATCGTACTCCGTAGACCTACGGTTAGAGATGACTGGGTCCATTTAAATACAAGTCGCACTGTTAAAGCTAAACATGATGGATAAATCGAACAAAAAGGCAGTAGTAGGATTACAGCTGGTTGGCTGGACTGGCAAGACAGGAAAAGTCTCTGGGTCTGTGTGTGTGTGTGTGTGTGTGTGTGTGTGTGTCAGACAAGGCAAAAGTGAGCATCAGGCTGTAAAGATCTGTGTAAGGTCAGTGTGTAAAGAATAGGTGTTCTCCTAATTCTGCAGGGGTTCAATTGAGTATGAAGCTCACTGTGTCAGGGGGTTAGGGGATTGTTTGTACAAGTCCCAGCCCCTATGGAGAGACATGTCTGTGACCCAGAGCCCAGTGAGACATAGAGGAAGTTAGTTTTACTCACACCAGTTTTACTGCACAGCCAGTGCAGGGGTCAGAGGTCAATGCCGAAGCTGTTATTCATTCGCAGCACTTACAGTCGAAATGTGCCACATGTAACGGTTTTGCGAAGAAGAAAAATAAACATGGCCAAAAAAAGTTTGATTTTGGTTGTATACCACAGAGAGGTATAAACGATTCTTTGAGACTTTATTCTTCCCTTCCACATACTCGGGAAGGGGGGGGGGATGTTTGTTTTACGTTGACGTCTGGATGTCTGTACCTTATGTAAAGCGACCTTGGATTTAAGAACATAAGCGGACATAGGAACCCAGCTGAGACCAGACGCATTTACGACAAGATTGTTTTTTGATGTGGTCTTGTTTCTGCGATAAAGAGTGAAAGGTAACGAGTGCCAGCTTTGTGTGGGGAATAGGAGTTGCGTGTGTGGTTCCTTACGTTGTTCTTGATTCCAATGGGTCTCTCCAGATGCCAGGATGAGGTGCAGATGCTGCGATCGGATGGAGAGAAGGGGGAGGCTCTGCCGGTCTGAAGGGCCTCCAGTAGAGCACTCTTCCCCTGACGCGGCGGCCCAACAAACATCAGCTTCATCAGCCTGCAGGCCTCGGCACAGCGCAGCTCAGCACGCAGGAAGGCCAGCACGGCCGCCGGACCTGACACACACACACACGATTCAGAGAGGGAATTCTAGGATGGAGTACCAAATCTGTGAGAGGGCGCGCAGTCAGCTTTAAGCCAGTGTGTATTATAGGGCGTTCTGCGACTTGAGAAGATTAAAATGAGTTTCCGCCACTTGAAGAATAAAGGAATAAAAAACAAAAATAAAATGCTATGCTGTACCATCCTTGCGGACATCTGCAGGCACGTTGCTGATGTTCAGCTCCTCGATGTCTAGCTGCCAGAGGTTGGAGAGCTGGCCCAGTTCAGCCGGGAGCTCCTGGATGCCTGCATTACTGCGGAGAGCAAACCATAGTGGATTACTGGAGGGTTCCGTCGATGCATGTTAAAATTGCTACCCATGAAAGAAAGCATGACTTCATTAGCATCACGTGATTGCATACAGTTTATTTTAAATGCGTTTCGTCACCGACTGATGTCAGCCACAAACTACATCTCCCATGATTCAAAGCTGCAACACGAACTCACTTGGACAGATAGAGCTCGGAGAGATTTTTGAGGGTGCACGCAGACGGAGGCACACACTCCAGCTGGTTGTCGTTGAGGAAGAGCACTTCCAGCGAATCCCGCAGGATTTCGGGAAACTGGACGGGACAAGCTGCCAGGAGGAGCCACGAGAATGAAGAGGAGTTAAAGAGAACACACACACTGTACAGCTACACACTGGAGCACTCTGATCACCGGCCATAGAAGGCCACGGCACAAAGGCTGTGGTATAGAACGGAAAAAGAGGAATCGTTCTCCCGTGACCGGGCCCATCTGAAGCTAGCATTAGTGCCTGAAGTGGAGATCAGGAAAGGTTAAAGTTGGTGATGAAGGCTGCTGCTAATAGCAGACTGTGGCTTCGTTTAATTAGAGACGCTAGCGTTCTAAAAGAGAGATCAAATTCAGGAGCCGCCACGTCTTCATTACCACGTCGCATAGCGAGCATCATGCTGCTTGCCTTTAAACTCCTTCTTAATTTGCTTCAATTATAGTTGACTTCAACTTATTTCGATCAGAAGCTATGATTCCACACAAGGTTTATATCCAAAAAGTGTCTGTATCGCAAAAACGGTACAGGAGAAATGGGCCAGTAATTGGTTATGCAATAGATTGTGCTATTAAACCTACGGGATATTGATATCAAGGGTGCTTCGAAATATTGTCACCAAGTTCAATCTGTGATGAAGCTGCCTAAGTAGAGATAAAGGCGGCCGCATTCGAGAAGCATAAGGCCTTCTAAGGTTCCTTATTTGAACAAAGCCTAATATGTATACTTCTCGCCGAAGGTGCTCCCACAACGCTACAAGTAATGTGGTCATTTTTAATAAACTATTTGCAATAATATCGTAAACCTTGATCAAAAGGTAGGTAATTATTGTCATATGCAAATTTTATATTGACCCCATGCCTAGACAGAAATGGCAACATACATTGCCTTCATTTATGGACAGTCTTGGGCAAGGGACTCGACAAAAAAAAAAAAGTGGCTCAGCAACATAAAAGCTCTCCTTTCAGAGAAAAGTACAGTAGCTAGCTACGTTGCTACAAGCTACATGGCAAAAGTGTAATAATATTTCAATAAATAAACAAATTAATTCAGTAAATAGGAAGTCTCTTCCAAAATACTTATTCATTCATCTTCAGTAAGAGCTTTATCCTGGTCAGGATTGCGGTGCATCCTGGGAATACTGGGCGCAAGGTGGGAATACACCCCGGATGGGACGCCAGTCCATCACACTCGTGCGCACATACACTCGCACACGCGTTCACACCTAGAGGCAACTCAGAGTCGCCAATCCACCCACCAGCATGTTTTTTGGGGGTGAGAGGAAACCGGAGTGCCTGGGAGAAATCCACATGGACACGGGGAGAACATGCGAAACGCCACACAGACAGTAACCAGAGCTCAGAACTCTCGATTGAACGCTACCCTCTGCGCCACCATGCCGCCCGTCTTCCAAAATACTATAATGCTATAATGCTTCCCAGTTTTGGCGACATAGTTTTTATCAAAAAAAATGACGCCAAACTTGCACTTTATAATAAGACTATAAATACAAAAACAATGGAGTGACAAGATTTTGAAGCGTGAAGATTTTGAATAATTGTGCGTGTTAAATATCACAATGATTAAAATCCTGATTATCGGCACAAGTTCCTTTTATGTGACGTTTATTCTGCCAAAACGGTGTTGATGGAAACACATATGTTCACATACGTTTCTGCAACACTGTAATTTGATGTTTAAGTTTCAGTGACGTATTTGGATGGAAACATGGCTTTAGCTTCAAATGCTTTGCCTCGCCACAGAATCCCCACAGCACAGATGGCAACTTTGCCCACACTGTCTCACCGCCCCTCTACTTTCCCCATGATGTTGTAATTACAGTGTTACAGCATCACAGTTGAGCCTGAGTGAGTCAGAAACGCACTGTACCTGGTTCTGGGTCTCTGCGATGCCACGTGGTTAAGAAGGGGATCCTCCTGGTCTTGGTGTTCTCCTCCGTCCTGACTTGCCTGCACACGACATTACATTTTTTATTTATTTTTTTAAAGCAAAGGAAAAAAAAAAACCTGAGGCCTCTTTAATAGTGGTTGGGATTGTGATGATTCAGCGGTGGTTTGGATTAATGGAGTGGATATCAGTTGTCAGGGTGGGGAGATTGAGATGTGTGTGTGCACGTGTACATACTGTATATGAATGTGTGTGCACATGTGTGACCTACTTCCCCAGCTGGTTTCTGGACAGGTCTAGCGTTCGGAGCTGAGAGCATTTCCATTTGTTGGGAGCCGGCAGAGCGGCAATCTGATTCCCACACAGCTTCAGCGAAACGATGGCCTGGAGCAACCACACACACACACACACACACACACACAATCAAATGAGTCTGTCTGGGACTGCAAAAACCTGCATATAAGTACTCATTAAATCCCAAGAAGAAAGTTCCTCAGCGCGTGTGTATGTGCAGATCGTTCACAGAAGAACAGGCGTGCAGAATACAAAACAGAAATTAAGACATGCGATGAGCAGTTACTGGGTTATTTAACGTGCGCAGAAAAGGCGTGAAACTGCAGGCATGCATCCTAAGCATTCATTCTACTTAGAATCATCACTTAGAACCACTAATTTACACCCATCTTGCGCCTACACTTATCTGCATCAAAAATCCCGATTCAACGAACGTGCAAATTACTCGCACATAGGAAATTTAATCGGGAATTTAAAGGGAATCTCACATTTGCCTCTGTTTAGCCGCAAGAATCAAACGAGACCGGATCTAGAGCCTTTGAAATTAAGACCGTTTAATACTCATTAAGGCCTTCAATTTGTAAAATGTTATTTCAGACAAATTGGGATTTTTTTTAAGGACCCAAACACCCTGCCTCCAAAAGTTTTCAAGTCCAAGCGCTCACGGTTATGTTGAATTATGTCATTTGTGAACTATTCTCAGTACTTGTGTGTGCAACATCAAGCATCAATGGTTCCCACCTGCCCGAGCATCTTCTCACGTGTAGTTGCTCAAAACGCAAAGGCGGCTAAATTGGAAATCGAATTCGATCCGGCTGTAGCGCTCGTACTGACAACACAATGAAGTATTTTTCTGTCGAGGCGACGCTATGTTAAGTCTGTGAGTCACGTTTAGATCAAGGAATCTCTCGGTGTCACAAATCAGTGAGTGTTAGCATCAAGCCTTACAGATGTACAGTACTGTGCAAAAAGTCTTAGACACCCTATTTTTTATTTTTTTATTTATTTTTTAGCAAGTTTGTCTTAGATGTTTATTTTATGTCTTCTGCATTTGGAAATTTTAGGATTTAGGAAATTCGGATTTCTGAACATTGATTTTAAATGTAACAGAGACATTTTTGGATGCCGTTAAAGAAAGTACCATTGATTGAAGGCTGTCTGGGACCTGCAGAGACAGAAGCGAGTGAGAGCCAAAATCTGCAGAAGAACTGTGGCAAATATTCCAAAGATTCTTGGAACAACCATACGAGATGATTTCTTTATAAAACTGCACGACAGCGTGCCCAAGAGAATTGACGCGGTATTAAAGACGAGTGGTAGTCACACGAAATATTGATATGTTTTAGTTTTTTTTTTTTTTTTTACTGTTTACTGCTCTTTATAGTAATTATTTTCATTATTTTGAAAGCATATTTGTGCCTAAGGGATTCCCCTGGCTAATTAATATATAATAATAATAATGTTTTGTTTGTGGTGTCAGTAGGCAGGCAATAAACTATCAGGCGACGATCCATACATTGGAAAGAAAAAAATAAAATAAAATAAAATAAATAATAATAAAAAGAAAAATCCAGTGCTGTCTCAGTGCTATAATATTTTAATTTGTGCTATAACATTTGCAACTTTTCTACGACCAGTGCAAAAAAATAAATAAATAAAAAATTTCAGTCCTACAGCTCTATGATAGATATGATATCATGATGCAATAACACTTATCTGTCACAACCAAATTGGATTTTTTGAAATGAGATTTTCAGTGTTTCTTAAATAAATGCAGCCAAACCCATACAGACACTTAAATTAATTCCCCTGACAGGACTTGATAAAGTTTACGGGGACTTTATCCAGTCCTGTCAAGACTCCCACCTACATGTCAGGTCTCATGTTCCATCCCGACATAAGCTGAGAGTGAGCGGCGCTGCTGCGTGGGTGGGATCCACCCACCAGACTCTTCTCACTGACGGTTCAGCGATGATGGAATGAATTACCCAGCATCAGTCGGTCTGCAGATTCCCTCCCAACCTTCAAGAAGACTCAGCTCTTTTAAAAGCGTTTTCATGCATTAATGCAGAAACACCCTCAGCTCTGTCCGAGTGTGTGTGTGTGCGCTTACAGTAGGTGCTGTTAAAGGTTACACATGCCTTTTTTGTTATTACTTTGCATGACTATCATTATCACACACTTGCCTTCTTCAGCTCGCAAGATTGTAAGATTTGTAGTTTAACTGACCATCTTGTGACGAGTGTGTAACACTCCTGAATCCCAGTGCTCAGTGCGGTTCTCACTGGTCTTCCACTGTCAGCTCCTTTAACAGCTCTGGGCTTGTGCCTCACCTGGAAGTCGCTTTGGATAATCCGCCAAATAAATAAATGCCAACACTGCTAGGCTTTGACCTTCCTCGGCTCGCAACAAACCCAACCTGAAGCTCAATATGTGGAGGTTTGGCATTTGGAGCAAGAGAGTTCTTCACCCGTCTGTCAAACTGCTCGAGCATTAAATTGCATCTGGAATGTTGGATATAACGTCGCTCCATGTCCCTTTACCTCTTATACACCACCCCTCTTTTTGCAGGCATGCTATTCCAGAAGTTACGGTAGTTAAATGCTACTCTAGCAATGACGGTAGTTTGAGTATTTGTTAGCGTTTTTACGATAGGCGTGCTACTCAAGCATTTACGGTAGTTTACTGTTCACTTATTTGTTAGTGTTTTTACGGTAGGCATGCTACTCCAGCAGCTATGGTAGTTTACCCATTCGTTAGTGTTTTAATGGTAGGCGTGCTACTCCAGCAGCTATGGTAGTTTACCCATTCGTTAGTGTTTTTATGGTAGGCGTGCTACTCCAGCAGCTATGGTAGTTTACCCATTCGTTAGTGTTTTTATGGTAGGCATGCTACTCCAGCAGGTACGAGAAAGTTTTGGGAAGGTTTACTATTGTTAGCATGGCACTACATTATTACAAATAGCCAATGCTGGGAAAATAAGCATTATATATTGTTTTTTGTCTACGCAGACAGCATTTAGGTGCATGTTTACACGACGGAGAGATGTATAGTCTATCAAATGCGGTAATCCTCTATGCAGACTCTGTTAGAGCGGACGTGTGGACAGACAAGAAGGACAGACTTATTCCCCAGTGTTGACATCCAGGCCACCTGGACCATGTTGTCACTCAACTCATACATGTTCCTCATTTTGGAGAGCATTGTGTCGCACTGTAAAAAAGCATTACCTGTCAGAACAAACTATATTTCTGCAACTGAAATGATGGCCTTGTCTAGCTTGTTCAGCTTCTACACAAAGTTGCGTAAGCTTCCTGATATTCACTTTCTATAAACCCTGGAAGATGCACAAACTGTTATCCTTTTTCCAGTTTTGCTTCTCGAATTATGCAGATCTTGTTTTGCCCTGCGCATGATTTATTTGGGATTTGAAGCTCCAAATCATCGGTGGTGCAATGCCAAAGCTGGGCACTTTATCTGCTGAGCCACTACAACCTCTTTCCTAATCATGCAGTGGAAAATACAGCCATCACAGGAAGATTATATCTTGTTGGGACAGTTGAGTCTCCCTCCATAAATTTATTTAATCCAGGTAAATCTTGCTGGATACATTTTTTTTTTAGGATCCAATATCCTACAGTAACCGAGCCAAGACTCTGCCAGCTTCTGCTGATAAGTTATGTAAAACATCACAAGCCTGATGATGCTGTTTTAAAAAAAAAGGCATTTTCTCTCATCTGTGTTGTGGCAGTCCACATCACACGTGTAATATATGAAAACATGCCAAATCCGATCTGATCCCGATCATGTGTTTTAGGCCGATGTCGGTCTGGTACCAATATTCAGAATCTATAATTATACTAGAATCTCTCAGCATAAACTGAAAAGCTGAAAAGTACTGAACCAAAATACGAATATCTCACAACGTTGCACACGTCACATACTGTCCAACGACAGCATAAACTATGAGAGTACCGCCATCATGAGGCAAGAAGGGTAATTACATGTCAACAAAGCGCATGCATGCTCAACTTCCCCATGACCTTGACCAATGTTTTATTGGTTATTTCACTTCATTTTATTGTCCTTGTGTAGTGTGTGTTGTCTTTTAGTGCTTTATGAGGTTTATCTACGTTTATAGAGTCTTGTGTTTTATTGCACATCGTTCTTTTGATGCATTTCATTTATTTGAATTTTCTCTTTATCAAATTGTTTATCAACATTCGTCTTCATTTTGTCCTTACCGCACAGCACTGGTCGACGTCTGTTGTTTGATATGTGCTTTCGATATTAAATTAGAAAATTGGAAAATTGATTTATTCAGAAACTTGACTTGATATTGATATTCATTACTTTTAGAACGCCGCTAATAACCTTGTTCCCTTGTATTAAAATCCAACCTACATCCAAGGCAAAAAAGACGTGCCACAATAAAAGCCAGTGCTGTTAATCGTCACGGCGATCGTATAATCATGAGCACCATAATATGAGCAAACAAGAAGCCGAGCCTTTATCTCATCGAAGGTTTCGACGATGCATCACGCCAAAGCAACAGCTCAGACAAACCTCATCAGGGCAATATTAACTCGTATTAAATATGAAATGTTGTCAGCCTTGTCCCCTTAAACGCTGTCCTTTGTCGTAGCACATCTTCGAATATAGCCCACGTGCTGCGTGTGAGTCAAGGTCATAAGGCTGCATGGTCGCTACACAGACACGCAACTGAGAAGGTCGAAATTAATTCAAAGCATAACATTTTTTTTGGGACGAAACCAAGATATTTTCACGTAGTTTCCTTTAAATGTTCGACGCATTTATTTCAAAAATGGAATGCGTTCATCACAACAGGAGGAGCCCCTATAATAACCACCTACGCCTGAATCAGCCGTTTGCTCGTCCTCACCTCAAGCTCAAATATGTAGGAGGGCAGCTCCTTGAGGGCGTTCTCTGAGAAGTCCACCTCCTTCAGGTGGGTTCTCCAGAAGATGGACATGGTGTCGGGGAGGCTCTCGATCTGGTTGGACGCAGCTTTGAGGATTTTCTACATAGAAAGCAGCAGTTTGATTACACTAGAAAGTGAACATCTGAAAAGATACAGAAATCAGCACCATATACAATAGTGATGCCCGACACTGATATTTCTGAAAAAACACAAATTTACTGGACAAGAAATAAAGGAGTGTGTAGATGAACACACCAGAGGACAGGCCCAGGGGTCTGGGAAGCGGCTTAGTCTGTTCTTGCTGATGTTGAGGCTGTTGAGGGACTTGAAGCAATGCAGCACCCGGAATGGGAGATCAGTCAGACGGTTATCAGAGACGTCCAGCTCCTGAAGCCTGCGCAGTCCGATCCAGTTAGTGCCTGCAGAGAGAGAGAGAGAGAGAGAGAGAGAGAGAGGTGTTAATTAAGCTGTTATCCATTTATATAAAATTTATTTCAAGGAATTAATTCGAGTGTGAAGATTGGTATAGTATACAGCGTGCCAGCGGTTTTATAGAATAGAATGCTATTTATTGTCACATATACAAGTACAGTACAGTGAAATTGATTCTTCGCATATCCCAGCATGT